>PISX010010136.1:0-71856 GCA_004024625.1 Mellivora capensis
CAGGGGAAATGGAAAATACTAAGGAACAAGTTAATAAGCTGGTGATTCTAAATATATTTTCTTTTTTATTAGGATTAACCAGTTAGAAAAGTTAGTGAAAAACATTATTCCATTTCCAAATCCTTAGCATCTAGGTTTAATAAAATTATAACCCAAAACTCTGACAATTGACCAGGTGACTCACTTGACAAAAAGGAGTAGAACTGACACTACCAGATAGCTAAGTGTGTTATTGATCTACAATAATTGAAACAATATGGTGCTTGTACAAAATAGATAGGAGACTCTAGTTTAAATTTGAATCTTTAGGATAAAATTAGGCATTTAAAAATCACTGGAAATAAATACTTTTTAGTCTATCAATGGCTGCCTATCTGGAAAAGACAATTAGAGTCCTCCTATCCTAAATACCACCACCTTATACCATAAACCAGCAGAAATACCAGATAGATTAAGGAATCTAATATAAAAAATTAATGCGTGTGTGTGCTTGCCTATCCAATTGTCAAAGTTTAAAAATTGCACTAGCAAAAGTTCAGCATATGGGGAATTGGGCAGCCTTATACAATGCAGTTGGAAACCAGTATATCCATTAGCATATGCACTGCGAAGTGTCTCAAACCTTTAGTACATGACCCAACAAGTTCCATTTCTAGGAACTTAGCTTAAGAAAATAATTGGGGATATGGCAAACAAATCATGTATAAGTGATTTTTTTGGTGGTATTCACAATAGTATAAGAAGTATCCCATATGTTTTAGAGGAGAATAAATAGTTCAATTCTAGTTGTTTCATAAAATTGAATACTGTGCAGCCATTACAACCAGCATGGTAAAGAATATTCAACGACATAAACTGTTACATGAAATAAAGGGCAAATTAGAAAACATTGGAATGCGTGTGCACACTGGAGAAAAAGAAAATAAAAAATCACAAATGTTAACACAGATGACAGGATTATGGGTGATTTAAATTTTCATCTTTATGGTTGTCATAGAAAGATGGAAAAGCACAAAAAAGCATGCAATAATCTTTTTTAAAAATTTAAAAATTTTAAGCCTAGTTAATTAACAAATGGCCTAGAATGCCATGGGATAAGTTTTGCTCAGGGTCTCATATATGTATGTATACATATAGCAGATGTGTAAATCTGCTAACATAGTAGATATGTGCACGTATGGGGTTAATTGTACAATTCTCGTGGTGTTTATTGGTGCAAAGATCTCTAATGAGGAGGTCCTCCAGCTGAGAAGAACATTTAGGCAAAAGAGAGGGAAAAAAAGGAGAAGGAGACATAAGAGCAAAAGCCCGGGAGAGCTGGGATACTACACTGCACTGATTGGTGGGCTCCAAAAAAGAAGAGAAGAGAGTAGATGTACAAGTCCGTTTAGAGGTGATAGAATCATTACTTTTGCATGTCAGGGGACTGTGCTGAAAGTCTAGAGGGAGGTACCTGATGCATTTCATTTTTACTACTGCCTCTGTCCTTCCAAATGCCCCAAAGCATGCCACTCCCCACTACACCTCCCCAACACTCCCCAACCTCCCACCCCCACCCCACATCAACACAGTCACTCCATGATTGCAGTTGTTCCTGTAAGTTCTCCAGGTCTGGGACCAGTAGACTTCAACCCTTTGGTAGATCCCAGAGCCCTTGACGTCTAAGTTAGTGGCTTCCCTCAGCTTCTTTGGAGAATTCTCATCATGGCTGGGAATCTGACTCTTGGCTGCTCGCTAGGCTCTGGGTTACTCATCATGTCCCTGATTTATGCCTGTTAAAGTAACACTGTGGGTTGTGCATTTCCGCCAGTAGGATCTTCGGGTCCAGGATTTTTTGTGTTGGTAAAGAGTGTTAATGATTGGATCTAGTTTCAACCAGTAGCAGGTGTGAGTGGGTAGGTTGTGATTTATCTAATCCATGTCCTGTTTTCAGATGGTGTCTGAGCTAAAAGACCATCTTTTGAGACACCTACAGGGTGTAGAAAAGAAGAAAATTGAACAGATGGTTCTGGACTACGTTTCAAAACTGGTTGGTTTTGCTTTTTCTCTTTCCTGCCGCCCCCAGTCCCCCAGTAGGTAGCTCCCAGTTTGTGGTTCAGGATATTTTGCAGATTAGACTTTTGCAGATTTTCTGTCCTCACACTGGTATATTTGGTATGCTATAGATTGAGAAAAGGGAAAAAAGAACAACAACAACAACAACAACAAAAACCAAGGAGGACTTGGTTATGAAAGTGGTTTATTATACTCGCTTCAAACAGGGTATCAAGGAGCTCACTTTATGAATATGGCTTTGCTCTTCCCCATGCTGGTATTAACTTGCTTTCTTTGTCCTTTGATAGCCAAACTATTTAACATGTCTACCTATCATCTTTCTGTTGACCTTAAATTTCACCTTCCATAGTATTAAGGGTTGATGTTCAAGCAACATTCTTCTGTGTACCTAATCACATAGAAGTTTTAACATAGTCTGTGTTAACAACCGCTGGAACCAGTAGGACCAGAAGTGGAAGGGATGTAGCCTTAGAAGACTCAGTACCCCTCACTTTCGGACTCGACGGTCACTGACTGCAGCCAAACCTGCCTGCTCCTTCCCAGCAGCAAACAGCCGCGTCTCGAAGTCCCCTTAGCAGGGTGGCCGGTGGGGCTTTCTGAAACGAATGGAGGAAGTTGCTGCAGAACTGGACTGCATTGCTTCCAAGTTGTCTTACCCAACTTCTGCCAAAGAGACACAGAGAATCTGTGTCATTGAAAATATACTGTTTTTATCTGTGCCCATTTGGAGATCCTTTCTGATTGGTGCCCTGTCCTTAGCCTCTGCAGGCAGGGCATGGGGGTCAGGGCAGGCAACAGCCCCCTTGGAGACTGCTCTGTGGCTGACAGACTAGTCAAAGGTCTGACCTCGACCTGAGGTCTGTCATCGCTCAGGGCCTCTGTCCTGCTCTGTGTCTCCTTTCTTCTCACTGTCAGCTGTTGGCCCTTGTCATGCCACAGGCCTAGAGTAAATCCAGTCATGCTTGACCTTCACGGATGGCAGAGGGCCCGTTACCCAGGGCTGGGGAAGCTCAGCGGGGGCACCGTCTGCGTAGACAGAAGGGGCTCTGTTAGACTCTGGTGCACATTTTCAGTCTTTCCATTTTGGATTCCAGTGCCTCAGCACTGACTGCAGAAAGGCTGGTTCTGTGTCCCGGCCCAGGCTAAACGCCAGCTGCCCTGAACATGCCTGTCAGGCGTGCGGAGGGCTCCCTGTAGGGACCCTGAGGGAGAGGGGATGGGCGGAGGGTAAGAGACTGTCTTTATCTTCCAGCTGGATCTCATTTGCCAAATCCTGGAAACCAGCTGGAGGAAACACCATCTCCACCCCCAGCTTCTCCACTGGTACGCATTTCCCCCTCTCTCTGATCAAGGTGTGTAAAGACAACTCTAATTGCTGCCTGTTTTGGCAAAGCTTTTTTGGAACCTAACAGTTGAAAGCAGTTGTCAGCAGCCCAGACCCTGTCTGTCCTGGTTCTGCATTTAGAGGAACAGCCATGCGGCTTCACCTGCCCTCTTCCCCGGGCATATGGTTGATGAGGACCGAGGGGTGTGTGAGCTCAGGACCTCCAGGAGGGGGAACTGGAGTTAATGCAACTGGTCGTTTACGTGCCTACTGTCTGGTTAGATTCTAGACATGAGGCTTTCAACAGGGCCTAGTCGTTCAGGGTTAGCAGGAAGTCATGTTACTGAGTCTGTGGTACTCAGAGCCACTGCTCCGACCAGTGGAGATTTAGGGATGAAGCCCTCGGCTGACGGCAGCTCTGTTTCACCCAGCAGCAGGCGGGCCAGTGCTGCTGAATTTACAGTCTTTCACCTCATGACCAGGATTCTGGAAGCTACTAGGACTTTGTTTTTACCTCTGCCTCCTGGTAAGTCTTGGCTCTTTCGTCCTTTGTTGTAATACGTTTGTTCTTTCTTCTTCACGTGGTCACCAGACTTTGGCACCTTACGCATTTAAGGATGAGACCTTCTGTGTCTGAGAACTTGTGTGTCTGGGGTCACTGTGAGAGAGGGGCCTGATGTTGGTCTCTGCAGACCAGATCTCCTCCACTTAGTAAATTCTACTGTGGCTCGTCACTGACTTGAGGGAACTGGAGCTGGTCCCCACGCACTCGCTAGGATACTTTGAATCAGCAGAGCTGATGTAAGATCTTTCTCTGATGTCTGCAGGCTTAGTTTATCTGATTGAGAAAGTTAACACTCAGAAGGAAGTGGGTCTGGCTGGGTGTCAGAAAATAGCTGATTTTTACGTGCTTGGAAGCTAAAAATCGCCCTTGAGATTTTGAAACAGGACCAAGTCAGGCCTCAAAACACCCTTGGCACGTGTGTATGTGGTCATGAATTTAATTGGTCATTTGTTCACTCAATAAACAACCATTTGTTGATTTTTTTTAAATTACATTCCATGTGCCATGCTAGAAATCAGAGCAGTTACAAAAATTAACAGAAGTCTAATTGGGAACATGTATTCATTATAAGAAAGAAATAAGCTCCTATCTGCTGTGTGTTCATTACATATATGTTCTGGTGAGTGTTAAGCTTTATGATAGCTGTGTCTACATAATGTTTATCAGCCAGTTTGACTTATTTATTCATATGCATCTATCACATCATATATCAGTAATTCATTCCTTTACTCATTGGTTTTAAGCCAATAGGTAGACGGTTCCCATTTTGTACCAATAAGTACTTTACATAAATAAACACATTCAATTATCCTAAAAGTCCTAAATGATAGGAGCTTAAATTGAACCACATTAAATTGTCACTATCCAACGAGTTTTTGACAAAAAAAAAATGGCACTTTCATATGGTTCCACTTAATATTATTCCCATTTTATAGATGGTGAAACTGAGGCACAGAAAGTTACATAACTTGCCTGAAAGTCACATGGTGATTAAGTAACAGAACCAGTATTCAAATCCAGGAAGTCTGGCTCCAAAATCTGTGCTTTTAATGACTGTTCTGTGCTGCCTGTTGAATTTTTTCCATTTCCACTTGAAGTAGTTGAAACATTAACTATTTCTGGGCCCAGAAATCCCATAGCTCATCTCGACTTGTCTGCATTTGTGATATGTCTGACTCAGTTTGGAGCCCTGCATGCTTTCTCTGTCCATACACCTTATCTTATAAGATACACTGGTAGTGGAGTTTCAAGGAGTTTCTTTTGATTTTATCAGAATCTGATAGTAACCATTCACGAGGAGAATTGATGACTTTTAATTATCCTAATAGAATAGGAAATTAAAGGTGGCCTCTAGGAAGAGTGAAGGATTTCATGAAAACCATATCAAGACTTTCTGGCTTCAACCATTAATTATTTGTCATTAACACAAAAGAGTTGGTAGAGGATTAGACTGACACTTTCAGATTTGTTCACCGTGGATGCTAAAAGCCAAATTTGTAAATAAATGAAGTGACTTACTGGGGACAATTTTATACACGGGAGACCATAAAACTTTACTTTCTAGGGAGCATCACACTCCTTCCCAGAGATGTGTAAGGAGGGAAAACGTGGAAAAATGTTATCCATAATGATTGAGAATTATTATGAGTAGACTTAATGGTTTGTTTCCATGAGTCAGGTATCTCTCTCCTTTTCTCTTAAGTGTTGGTTTCCCTCATGTGACATGGAAAGTGACCCTGGGTCACGTGGGTGTGCACATGTGTGGGTAAATACAGGGTCTTTGCTTGTGTACTTGTGTATGTGTGCTTGCTTTCCAAGCCTGCCGGACTAGTGAGAACTGAGTTCCAAGTGTTGGACACTTGTAACCCAATTGGTTAAAGAATAAAGGGATGGAGGACGGTGACAGGGAGTCATGTTTCGGAGCTAGAGCATTTGTAATTTAAATGGGACCTGTGTTTCCCTCAGCGGCTCCTGGAGGCCAGGGGCTCTGGAGGATGAGGACTAGATTTGGCTAGAAACTAAATTGGTTGGAACTAATGCCTACTTTTAGCCAGTTTGCTCTGTTGCCCGGAGCTGACACGCAGAGCAAGCCAAGAGTGAACTGTTGGATGTGGGGCTGTGCCCCAGGGACCGAGGAGGGAGGGTCATCAGGGATCTTTAGGACATGGACGCAGGGCTGGAGGAGGAATTTTGAATCCAGGAAATCTATAGGAACTTTTAATAAACTTCTTCAGAACGAATTTCATAACTTTTTTTAATCTTGGGAAGAATGTCCAAATCCATTTGAAAAATCTCATGTTGTTGATTAGTGAGTAAAATCCATTTTTTGTTTTTTCGCTTCAGGGAAGCCAGCAGAGTCATCTTCTCAGCCCCTTAACATCTGCTTGTGGGCAGAGTTTGCACTTTATCTGACCCTTGATGTGGCCAGGACTTAGGACTCAGTCCCTCACTGCTCATGATTCATGTGCTCAGGGAGAGAACACTCCATGACTGCTCTGAATTCAAGTTCCTGCTCTTTGGGCATCACTTCTTTGTCATGTCAGCTCCTAAAATTAGGCTGTGATTGTTTTCCCTACCCACGCCCCATCTGTTTCTGAGTGTGGACGTGTTGGCCACGCACTTCCAAGCCCTTCCTTCCTCCTCCACCGTCCGTGCCCTTGTTTCCTCTGGTGCAGGTTCACACACTGACCTCCCAGCACGTACGTCTCACGTACCTCCCGTAGCAAACCGTTGGTACCCCAGTCCATTCTTTGTCTGTTGCCATTTTAATATTCTGAGAGTAAAACTCAAGTCCTTTTTCCATCTTGTTCAGAAACCTTCAGTGTCCGTCCCCAAAGTCTACTAAATAAGAAATTCCTTGCTGTCGTTCAGCATTCAATCCCTGTCATGTGCACTCAGAGCACTCTATGCTTTTGCCTTCATAGAACTGGCCATTTTTAAAAAAAGATTTTATTTATTTTGAGAGACAGAGGGAGAGAGGGCATGCATGCGCACATGAGCTGGGGGAGGGGCTGAGAGAGAGAGAGAGAGAGAGAGAGAGAATCGCAAACAGACTTCCCAGTGAGTCTGGAACCTGAGATGGGGCTTGATCCCACGAACCTGAGATCATGACCTGAGCCAAAACCAGGAGTCAGATGCTTAGTTGACTGAGCCACCCAGCCACCCCACACAGGTCACATTTTAAATAATGTGTATTTCTGTGATTATTTGATTGTCTTTCCATCAAACTGGAAGGTGGATGGGAGCAGCTTTCGGGTCTGGTTTTTTTTTTTTTTTTCATTATTGTACACCCAGCTCCTTGTCCAGTATCTGGAAGGGATTTGTTAAATAATTTCCAACCTTACCTCCTACCATTCCTCTCATACACTTGATTCCACCTCCGCTGGGTCTTTCAGTACTTTCTGAACATGCCCCATACTTTCGCAGCTTTCAGCCTCTGTTCATCTTGCCCCATTGACCCAGCTACCAGTTCTTGGGGCAGGAAATTGTCATGGGTAAGAGTGTTAGCTAAAGTCCCATAGCCTGCATTCAAATATAGCTCTGCAATTTACTAATGATATGATCCTGGGCAACTTTCTTAGCTCCTGTGAATCCTGGTTTCCCCATTGATAAAATGGGAATCAAGTGGTTCCCACCTCATGGTGTTGAATGACGATCGAGTTCGCCGGTGTGTAGATGGAAGGCCTCGGGATGAGTTTGTTACTGGTCATTGTTGTTTTCTCACACGCCAGGCTCTTCACAGACCTTGCATTAGTTCTCCAGGCAGCCATGTGGGAAATGTGTACTAGTGGCTCCATTCCATAGATGAAGAAATGGAGTTTCACAAAGGCTACTTACTTGTAGTTAGTAAGCAACACAGCAGGATTCTGGTCCAGGTCTGCTCATGCAGGTGACTCTTTCTACTGTCTCCTCTTTGTATGTTCTCTGGTCTCATTTCCATACCCAGGAATTGCATTTACCCTTCTAAGCTCCCCTCATGTGTGCGCTCTTTTCCAAGATGGCTTTTGGATTCTCTCCTGGACTGGTATCTTCTTCTCTCCGGATGTCATTTTTATTGCTTATTATTAATACTGTGTTCAGAACGCTCCATTTCTGAGCGTTTGAGTAGCCCTCCCCACGAGACTTGGATTTGAGGACGTTGCCTTCTTCTCTGTTGAATTCCTATAGACTTGCTCTCTGACCATACTATTTAAAAAAAATTTTTTTTAAATTTAGTTCAAGCAGACCTCAAAAGCCCTTCTTAGGGCATACACAGAGGTCAGGCATATGGACTGTCCCCTACCGATTCAAAATTTCTCTGTGTCGACAAGGTGATCCCCATGTGTCAGCCTTTTAGCCTGGGCACCTGGAGTTTGAAGCTCTTCTGTTAATTGTTCTCTTTTGCCATCTTACTGCAGAATTGCAAGCCTGTTAAGCTGTAAAATGGTTTTTCCTCACACAGGCCTTGGACTCCTTTTGTCCTTTTGCCTAGGAAGGGACACACATGCTTGCTGGGAACTCATATCTACTCAGCACAATCCTTAGTCATGAAAACACAAAGCAGGGGCCTTGGACCTGTCTTCAAGCAGCATGTGTTAGACTCTAGGTGCCAAGGCACTGGGCTAAGGGCTTTATTAACGTCATTGAATTCTCTCCCTCTAGAAGGCTGGAAACGCTGGCTGACCCTGTTTACCCTCCCTATCTCTCGTCTAGGTTTTCACACTCTGCATACGATGCTCGGCGTCCACTGCCTCCCTTTGCATAACCTGCTGCATTACATCGATAATGGAGTGTTGCTTCTCACTGAAACAGCTGTCACGAGGCTCATGAAAGGTAAAAGGCTTCGAGTTCACCACAGAGCCCACCCCGCTCTGAGCCCCACGAGGGCTGGCTTCGTGGTGTGCCCCCCGTGTGGTCACACAGGGCCCAGCTGCGTGCAGGGCCATCTGTGCTCAGTTTAATGCTCGACATTAAATCTTGAAATCCTTAATATTGAAACAAGGGGATCCTCATTTGCCTTTTGCAGTGGACTCCGCAAATGAGGCAGCTTGTCCTGCTGAGTACAGTTTGTTTCCTATAACCAGCCTTTGGGCTAATTTAAAGCACCTTAGGCCTTCAAGAGGCCCCAAAGGGCTTCTCAAGCCCCACACGGCTATTACATTCCTTCTCTGTACATGAGGGCACATGAGGATAGGAGACTCTGAAGCCTTGTTTCTCAAGAAAATGTCATGAAATGGCTTACTTTCAGCTGATTAACTCTGTCATCTCAGACTTAGACTGAAGTGCAAGGGAAATGGAGAGAGGCAGTGCTCATGTGAACCTGAACTTGAAGGTCTCTAGTGTAATCCCTTGCTGAAATTCTTTGTTGTGGTATTTTAGAGATGAGTTTTGTTAATATATGTTCAAGTATCTGCTGTTTCCCGAGGTGCCTTCTGTTTTTAGTTAGTAAGATTGTTTTGTGAGTAGCAGCTCATTACAGAACCATGCTCCATGCCATACAGAAACTGCTTCATTAAGAGACAGCCCTTGTACTGAGAGACACAAACCAAAATTTTCAAGATATTGTTAGAATTGGCTTGAGAATCCAGGGTGGGGATGTGTGTGTTATCAGAATGAACCACTGAAGTATTATTAGCTTGCTCCGATTATTAAAATGGAGATTTGTTTTATTTGCCAATCTAACTTTTTTGTAGATCTGGACAATTCAGAGAAAAATGAAAAACTAAAATTCAGCATCATTGTGCGGCTTCCCCCGGTAATCCTGAATTATGTTTTATTCTCTCCATAAGCCTTGGTATGAACCTCCTTCAGTTTCTTCCTGCAAAGGGAGCATTGACTTGTTTTGGGCTAAAGTCAATTGAACTGCTTCACTTTTCAGTCCTTTCCAAGAAATCCCATCCTTCTCCACCCCTGCCGGCCCTTCCCTGCTGCACCGACAAAGTGCTTGTTCCTCTGGCTTTGTACTGCCTGGCACAGCCTGCCTGAAACATTTAGCCATTTTCTCCTCTTAGGAAACCACACTAATATTTATATCTGGGAGTCTGAGGGGAGGGAGAGGGGAAACATGTGCTTTTGGCATTTAAACTGATAAGAAATTTAAATACAGGTGAGGTCAGAAGGTTCTGGAACTGCATTTCCTCTCACTGCCCGTTTCTACCACAGCAGGAAAACATTTCCAGGTTGAAGGAAGAACGAGAAACATGAGAGGAAGGGTTAGCCAGGCACTCCTTGTTTTTTATGGGGGATATTAGCTCTCAGAGTCAGAAATACTATGAAAATACGAAATTCCACAGCAAGGTCTTCAGAACCTCAGACTCTGCAAACTTCCTGACCCTGCAAGCCCAGGGCCAGATCTCTTCTCTGTTTACATACCTTCAACGCTTGTATCTCTGGCACAGTCCTCCCACGAAGGGATGTCTGCTGCCTTCTGGACCTAATCGTTTTCCTTTGTAACACCCTCTCCTCACAGCTTACTGAAGCAAAGGCAAGGATAGAAAACAAAGCATATTTTCCATGGCTAGATATCTCTGGGGAAAGTCTCTGAACATTTAGTTTGGTCTCTACATTTGATTTTTTCCTTCTTTCCTTTTTTTGCCTCAAACTCTTAGGGACTTAAAATTTTCTGGGCAAACATTGGCGAGAACATGCCTCTTCCTGTCGAGACCTCACTTAGAGTTTGCAGGTACCCCGTTTTGAAGAGTGGCAGATGAATTCCATTTCAAAAGAATTTGGCAACATCAGTGAATAAACGACTGTCCTCGGGGTTGAATTTAAGGGAGTATATATTCAAAATTCAGAGGCACACCTCATAGGAGAGGGCCTTTCTTCAAGGGTCATTAACCATAAAGGGCCTCTCTTGTAGACTAACCAGCTACTTGGAAGTAATCCTTCTTAAATTATAGGTAGCTATAAGGTACGTGTACTTGATAATAGCATAAGCTACATTCTCCTCTCTATATTTTTGCATTCTTTTATTGTTGTTATTGACTTAATTTCTCTAGAATAGTTTTATGTTCACAGGAAAATTAAGTGCAAGGTCCATAGAGTCCCCGTCCAGCCCCCTGCCTCCACACGTGCAGAGCGTGCCCTATTACCAACATCCCCCACCACCGCGGTCCGTGTGTTCCCACTGATGAACTTGCACTGACGCATCACCATCACCCATAGTTAACATCAGGGTTCACTTTCAGTGTTGTTTATTCTGTGCATCTGGACAGACATGTAATACAATGGGTCCATCATTGCGGTATCACACAGAGTAGTTTCAATGCCCTAAAAATCCCACGCTACATATTTTTCGATTTGCCTAATAGCTTATTGGTCAAAAGATCTGCCGCCTTTGGGATCATCCTATGAGTTCTAACATCATTTCCCGGAACCACGTGAGGGTACTGCTGCTGAACTATAAGAAACAGGTGAGTGTGCGAGCGAGCACGGCCCCACAAGTGTTGCTGGATCCTATCGGCCCGTTTCAGCGTGTCGGCAGAGACAGCAACTATAGTTCTTTGCCCTCTTTTTTAAGTTCGTGCTTGTTTTGGAAAATCAGCTAATAGCAGACGTGGTTTCCCTTGTAGCCCCGGAGTTCTATGATTGACAAGTCACCAGGCAGTGTGGAGTTCCTGCCCCTGAACTACTTCATTGAAATACTGACAGATATAGAATCTTCCAATCGAGGTAACATCACTCACCTGCCCTCGGGCTTTCCTGCTTTTTCTCTTGACACGGCTGTCCCAATTCACTTGTGGGGACCCCTTTCTTTCTGGACTACCCCTTGCTTCTAAGTAGTCCTGACCGCAGCTGGTTTTAATTAGTAGCATACAATTTCATTCCCAGAGTAAATTAACAAAAGAATTTGGTTTTAAAAGGGTTTAAGAGGTTTCAAAACCCATTCAAGTTGGTGCAAATGACCTTTCTTGGGGGCTGAGGTAGAATGAATTTTAAGAACACATTTTCAGAGTAATGTGTTTTACTAAAATATAAAATAATTACGATTTCAATGAGCCGCAGGCACAATGTGATTCTAGAAGTTCCATGGCTACGTAGTAACTCTTTTCTCCTTACTTTTCCAGATCTGTTAGCTTTTGAAGGACATGACAATGTGGATGCAAAATTTGTGGAGGAAGCAGCTCTGAAACACACCACGATGCTCTTAGGCTTGTAAAAAAGAACGTGCAGTTGTATCCGCTCCCGATGTTTCAGTCCTGCTCATTAGCTTGACTTCCGTCAAGAGTCCTTTACCAATATTTACAATTGGTAACCCAAATCAGAGTACATTGTTAAGCCATCTGAATTTCAGTCAGGTACTCGTTCAGCTAAACTATTAAACTACTGTAAACTACTATAAACAATTAAACTACTATACCTCTCAAAAGCAGACAAGCAGTCAAGTGGACGGGGGTGACAGAACGGTCTGAGAAGCATGACGTGTCCTCAGGGGTGACTTCGTGGCTTATCTTCCTAGTGGCTTATCTTCCTAATGACTTCATAGGCCAAAAGCAAGTTTGTACTCACTTTTTCACTCTGAAATAAAATATGCTTTAAAAAATGTAGGGGACAGTGCTTAGAAAAACAAAAACTAGATGTGTCATTGAAGATAACATATGAGAAGCAGAAAAATTTGTTACGGAACAACTGTATTTGGAAAGAGGATACTTTTCAAAGAACTGAACTGGGAACTGGGGACTTGGACTGGGTCAAATCTGGCTATGTCCAGTAGTGGGTAATTTGTCCCATACAGCAGTGTGTACATAACGGTGTGAAGAGTAGAATTTGTCTTTGTGATGGTTCAGATGGAACTGTGCTGTAATATGTTAAAGTTTTTTATATTTATAAAAGTTTGATTTAGTAATATCTTGACATTAAAAAAAAAAAAACACTGAAGGTTTTGGCCTCTTGTTTTTTGAACATAGCCCTTTTATTTCATCCAGGAATCATGAGCCCACGAGCATGTTCTGTCTCTGAGGCCCCCAAGGACACCTAACTAGTTCTCCCCCTTATTTCTTCCCCTCTCTTTTATAGTGCTTCATTCTGACCCATAACAGTGGTCGCTTGCCTGAGTCAGTCTGTGCCCTTTACTTTTCTCTCTTCGCAGTTTCTCGCAGGGAACTTGCGGAATTGTCACGATTCTGAATATCACTAGCTAGTACAATCATTCTGCTTCTTTTCTAAAATCCTACTTGTGTTCCCAAAATTGCCCTCTCCTACAGAATTTCCCTTTTTGGTCAAATATGTAGTCATCACAGAGGCTCAAAATATCAGAGCCCTGTCAGCATGTTAGACTCTTTTCTCTTGAGAAGATCATTATTTTTCACCCCCTACCCTTTCATACTTGCGTTGGTATGCTGTCTTTCTGAAGTCCCAGTTGTCTGACTTACATCAAAACTGGTCCTGTCGCTCTTCTGCTCACAGCCATTCGTTAAAGGATAAGACCCAAACTCCTCGATGTGCAGGGCTTCCTAAATCCCGGCCTGACACGGTTCCCCCAACACAAACATGCTGTTCCAGCCAGGGCAGTTTGCTGGGCCTTAAACAGCTTTTGTCTTCTTACTTCTGAGCCTGGCTCGGGCTATTTCCCCCAACCTGGAAGTCCCTCCCCACTTACTGAAATCTTATATACATTTAAGGGCCAGATAAACCCGGTCCATCAGTCTGTGACTCCCCACTGTGCCGGCACACGGTGGCCCCTTCTGTGTGCACCAGTAGCACAGGCTGTAATACTTAAACATTCATCCCTTTCTGTTAAAAAATTATATTTCCATTCTTACATCATTCCTATAGGTCTGTTTTTTGGATCCCTGCAACCCGGGAGCTGTGTTAAAGTATGCAGTGTTTCTCTGTGTTAGCCACACTGTTATTTATCACGGGCACTTTGCTTTTTAATAACTTTATAAAACAATCAACTTAGATTCAGGACTGACTTGGAGGCTGAGGATCAGATTAAATTTCCCTCCATTCTGGCAGGATGAAGGCTTGGAACAGATTTTGTTTCATTTAGAAAGAAGAAGGAATGTGGTATTTCTCACTTCCAGAATTGTGACACAAAATCCATACCTGACCCCAATATGAAATATGGCTTGAACATATTAATGAGGTAAAATCAGTTTTCAAATCCACTTGGATATTTTCATACATGAGAAAATATAAAAACAGAATTAGGAAAATATACTTAGGTAAAATGCAATAAAATCAGAGTAACAAAGTAAGTGGAACTGGCCTCATTTTCCAACTCTGCTATATGCAAAGCTGTAAATGTTTTCATTGAAATTTTTAAAAATCTGGAGTCAGAACTTAATCACAAGTTTATTTGTATATGACATTGTAAAAAAAATCTAGATTTATAAGAAAGATAAATTAGGGTATAATTATTTTTGCGGCAAAAGGATTCTTGTAAAAATAATGACCATAATTTAAGAAGGACAAGCTTCCTTACTGCTTTTTACTTGATTTACATTTACCAACATGAACTTCAAATGCAACTATTTAACAAAGTAAATTATAACCTCTGTGATACTTGGGATATTTTACTTTTCAAACAATCATTCTATCTTTTTCAAGTGAGTGTATTGAACAGTATGTGCATTTTTCTTCTTTAATAAACAAAGACCACACTGCCAATTTCTGTACTGCACTGAAAATTTATTTTTCTTTTTTTTAACTACATATTTCCGGAAGTATATAAAGGGAAAAAAAAGAAAAACATACAGAACTATGCTTTGACACAACTGTAGGAGAATTCTATGTAACATGTAAAATGTAGTTGCTGATGAGTGTGAACGGAAGCCATATTGTTGTCTGTTGTTTGTCGATTGTGGACACTGTATTTGTAATTTAGAGCTGCTACACTGATACTTTCCAGCTGTGCATATGAGGAAGTCTGGTTAAAGTGTCTCCTTTAGAAGTCCAGATTGGTTCACATGCTCAGATTTCAATTGGTTTTATAACAGGTTTCCTTATGTGCCTCATATTGGCCCCCGGTTCACTGGGCTTGAAAGGAGCCAACGCGCCATATGGTTTCGGCAAAGGAAGAGTGGCCTCTGCCTCTGGGATGTAGGCATTTGGACGTGGCTCTGCAGTTGTGTAAACACCATTGGGCAGCTGGCGGTTATCTGTTACCAAGAACTCCTGCAAAGAATGATTTTTCCTTTTTAGTCTCCTGAAAATTATACTGAAGTCACTTCGTACTTAGGGTCCAGCAGACACAGCTGGGTCTGAGCAGCCTTAGGCTGTGCTGGCTGATATTTTCCCAAAGGGATAGGAGGGTATGAGGGTGGAGTCACTAAACACAAACACACACACACATACACACTCGTCTCCTGGGAATGACCCATGTGGCTCAAGCATCATTCTGTTCCTGGAGTTTAGCGTTTAACATAAACTGGTTAGCGTGTCCTAAATTCCCTGTATTCCAGCTTCAGTATCTTTCATCGAGCACTAATTATTTCCATGTTTTTGAAAAACACTGGAGTACTCATTGGTGAGCAAATGTTACAAAGGAGGAAATAAGGAGTAAAGTAGAACCAGAGGAGAGATGTGGTCAGCAATTTGCTCTGAGCCTCAAGGTCCTCAGGATTCTGCCTGTGCTTCTGGAGAATAGAGGAAGTTCTTACGGTATTAAGAACTCTAAATAATGGAGACAGGTAAATGACAGCTGGGACACCACACGTAAAATCTGAATGCCCTAAAAAACAGTCTTGGGCACTGTGAGGATTACAAATCCGACCCTATTTTCAGATACTCCTAGTATGTATTTGGAAGGCATGTGTTCCTGGCTTAGGGAGTGAATAATGATCCTTTGCGGGATATCTACTTGATAGTCTCTGAGTTGTAGGTCTCCAGGGTGTAGTCTTCTTAGAAAGATGCCCAATTCCATTGTAAAAATATTAAAAGGTCTTAGGAGTAGGCAAGACTTGGCACCCATCGTGCAGGCACAGTCAGTGATAGACCTAGACTGAGGCCAGTGGCAGGAGAAGAAAGCTGTGATCTTGAGGCCTATGACACAGACCAAGGGGCAGAGTCTGCAGAAGGCTGTGGCACCCGGAAGATGCTGAAGGCCTTGCAGTGCGCTGTGGGGGCTCCCGATAGCCAGATATGGGAGAATAAGGTGTGGTCTGAGTAGGGGTACAAGGACAGAGACTAAAGACATATGGATAAAACCAGTGCCAGCCGAGCCACTGTCCTGCCAATGGCTGAACTCCATGGAGGCCACAACATAAGACTGTGGGGTGGGCCTTGGTGCTCAATGAGGGCTTTCTGGAGAAAATTATGGCACTCTGGACTATGATTTTGACTTGTCTACTTGTCTTAAGCAAAACTCCTTTCTAATGATTGTCAGAACTAGGTGTGTGGTAGAGTGGGAATTTTTCTTCTATTTCGGGAGGACTGAAATCCCTGAAAATGGCCCTTCCCGGCACTCTTTATCAATGTGACATGGAAGCAAAGCTTACCCGAGATTTTTCAGCGATGGCCAAGGCATACATTTCTTCATCTCGAAGTACCTTCAACCATTCTCTCTCAATGTCTTTATTGAGTGGCAGACCCTTTTCTATCCTGGAATTGCAAGAGAAGATGAAGTCTTCTTTCTCTCTGACTTCCTTTTGGAGTTCAATGGCCAGAGCTTGTTTCATGGACAGCTCAGCAACGAGAGCCATCATTTGTTCCGTAGCATCTTTGATCTTTTTCCGGTAGCCATTCATCTAGAATGAAAGTGCCCAAGGCTTAGACTACATACCTTCCATGAAGAGTTAAGAAAATGGCGGGCCGAGGGCTGTCTAGGATGGTGGGGGGCATCCTTCCCTGAAGGAAGGAGAGTTTAAGGGGGAATGCAGAGAAAAATAAGAATTAGAGGAGATCTCGGAGATTGAGGCCAATACCTTGGCTGTGTGAATAAGGATAGGATGGAGAAGAAACAGATCTGTTCATCTGGTTAATAGAGTTCCAAGTGGATAGCACAGAGGGAAATAGTCCCTTTATTTTTAAGAGGTGACAAGGAGAAGGGGACAGGGTATTCTTGATGTCTAAGTTTCTGGCCCAATTTTGCCATGTTTTTAATTTGTCACTCATCTAGCAGGAAAAAATCTGGTAGGACCAAAGCTATATTTAAAAATTACTTGTTATTTACAGAAGATAATCAGCAGCGGTCCTGCGTCTGAAATTATTTTTAACGGAAAATATATCTCATTGTGGTTGTATTATTGATTTTAATTCCTGGGATGTATCATTATTAGGTCATAAACAAACATGAACTGAACCTGGGGAAAATCTTGCCAGTTATTTGAAAGGAAATGTTCCTTGTTCTATGTGTATGTTTACGATTTCACATCAGCTAGTTATCATTAAAGATCTGAAAGATAGGACTAAGTGGAACATAGGTACCAAGCACAATTAAAACAATGTTTGTTGAATGGAGGCATTAATAAATTCTATTCTATTCTATTTTAATCCTCCAGGCTTTTGAACCAGGGTACACTGATATATGAATATGAGCTTCCAAAAACTACACCTGATCTTGAAACACTTTCTTCTCCTAGTAGAGCATACACTGGTCTATCTGTACATCTGTGTAGAGAAATGTTGCTGCCAGTGATTTATCTTTCTCTGAAAATATAATGACTGATTATTATATATACATTGTCTCTTTAAAGGAATAAGGAAAATAAATTTTAAAACCGTTCTACACCACAGTAATTTTTAGGAAACTAAAGCTTCAATGGTGAGTCATTATCTTAAATTGCACTAATTCATCAGTTTTGGCACACTTGAATGTTGTGTATATGTGGGTGTAACTAGCCAACCTCCTTTTCTTCTCCAAAGAAGGATGGTGTTACTCTGGGCTTCTGAGCTGCTCTGTCTTCCACTGGGATTTCCCCCCACCCCTTTTATTTAAAAGGAGAGGGGTGGAGGAGAGGGAGAATATCTTAAACAGTCTCAGTGCCCAGTGTGGAAATGGGGCTCAATCTCACAACCCTGA
This sequence comes from Mellivora capensis, assembly GCA_004024625.1. NCBI lineage: Eukaryota > Metazoa > Chordata > Mammalia > Carnivora > Mustelidae > Mellivora > Mellivora capensis. The sequence continues at coordinate 17,890 of PISX010010136.1, forward strand.
GATCATGACCTGAGCCAAAAATCAAGAGTTAGATGCTTAACCAACTTTTCCACCCAGGCACCCTGGGACTTCCCATTTTCTGTTCACTTGGGAGACCTGCAAGAGGAGCCATAAGCTCCCTAGGAAAGGTGAGAGACTTGAGATATGCATTCTTGTTGAGCTCCCACAAGGAATTAGGCCACTTCTCAACTACTGAATGCTTACAACTTAAACTGATATCACACCGATTTCACAGATTAGGAAACGTACTTTTAAGATGGTTTATGTATCCTCCTCAAGGTCATTCACTTGTATTGGTAAATCACAGACCTGGAATCTGAACCATTCTGCCTTCTAGTTCTGCCTACTACAAAGTTTTAAATGGGGAAAAAAAAAAAAAAGCCAGGGAGAGAGCCGCAAAGGTGGGGAAAGGCAGGTGGGGTGGGGGAGAGAAAGACTAGGCTGACTCCTAGGAATGAACCCACCCAGGCGGCAATCGCCACCATGTGCATTTCTCTAGCATTACAGTTGACTTCCGGACAGACTGCCAACAGCTTCCACAAGCCAGCCCTCCCTGAAAACAGACTTATCCTAAAGAAAGGGAAATTCATTTGCGAAACGAAGGGAGGCAACATTTAAAGAAACATCGAGCACGCTAATTCAGGCAAAGTTCATGAGACTACAGAAGTCTTAACATTTCTTATTTTCTGAAGTAATGTTGTGAATTGCACACAAGCCCCGGGACTGAGGGATCAGCTGGCTGGCGAAAGTCCTCAGAGCAGTCCTGTAAAAGCCTAATAAAGACAGCAAAGGAGACCTGAGATTTACAGTGATTTTCTGTTTCTTTAGTGTGCCAGAACTGTTTCTAGGATGGGACTGAATGTTCACTCATTTGATAAATACTTTTCTTGAGTTTAGTGCACACTAGGCACTGGGGAAATTAAGGAGAATGAGGAGCGTGGGGCGTCTGAGTGGCTCAGTTGGGTAAGTGTCAGACTTCTGGTTTCGGCTCAGGTCATGATCTCAGAGTCATGTGATCGAGCCCCAAGGGAGGCTCTGCACTCAGCAGGGGGTCTGCTTGAGATTCTCTCCCCTTCCCTCCGCCTCTCCCCCTGTGCATGTGCATGCACACACACACACACACACACACACACACACATACGACACACACTCAATCTCTCTCTTTCTCTCAAATAAATAAAATCTTAAAAAAAAAAAAAGAATGAGGAACAGTTGCTGCCGCCAGGAGCCCACCATCACGGGTGTGGGTGTTACCATGGTCTATTTTACGTGTCTCCTGACACTAGGTGTGGACCATGTGTCCCTTCCTCTTTGCTTCTGCCCTCACAGCCTCATGTGCTCACGAGGGGAGCACACAGCAGGTTCAGTAACTATTGCTGACTCAAATCCCTCTGCTGTCACAGTAGGAGGCTCCTGGGGGCCAGAAGGCCAGGTGGGTGCGGGATCCTCTCACTGCCCAGTGGTTCGAGGCCCTTCCTCCCCTCAATCACCAACCTCCCACCTGCCAGCTGCCCCTTCCAGGGCCGCTCGAGAAGTCCTAGCCTGACCGGGTAGCTGTGATTCCAGCAGTCCTCATATTTTAAACGTATGAAAGTACGACTACTAGGCATGGGTGTCGTGTGATTGCTGTTCTCTTGTAATAGTCCCTGTCTGTTCCTGGGTCCTGGCTGAGTTCTGGATTGGGGGTGTTTTCATGTGGACTGCTGGATAAGTGAGGCCCTCTAAGCACAAGGAACTAGAAAGGCTTTAACTTGGCACATGAAATACAAGGGTAGTAACTTATTTTGAATAGGTGCCCTGTTAAGTGAAACTTGTAAACTGTCATTGAAAAGCTTAAGTTTGGGCGCCTGGGTGGCTCAGTGGGTTAAAGCCTCTGCCTTCGGCTTGGGTCATGATCTCAGGGTCCTGGGATGGAGTCCTGCATCGGGCTGTCTGCTCAGCAGGGAGCCTGCTTCCCCCTCTCTCTCTGCCTGCCTCTCTGCCTACTTGTGATCTCTGTCTGTCAAATAAACAAATAAAATCTTAAAAAAAAAAAAAAAGAAAAGCTTAAGTTTGGGGTGCCTGGGTGGCTCAGTCGTTAAGCATCTGCCTTTGGCTCGAGTCATGATCTCAGTGTCCTGGGATTGAGCCCTGCTTAGCAGGGAGCCTGCTTCTCCCTCTCCCATTCTCTCTGCTTGTTATTTCCTTTCTCGCTGTCTTTCTCTCTGTCAAATGAATAAATAAAATATTTTTAAAAAAGAAAAGAAAAGCTTAAGTTTACCCAGTATAAAGTGAATATTCATTCAGGGAACAAGACTGAAAACTACTTTGGATAATTTTCTAAGATTCATCTTTACATCTTCAATTCTACATCTTTATGTGTCTCTAGTCACAAAGCCTAATCTCTCCAGTGCTGCTCTGGATAAATAACGGCAGTCTGTGGGAAATGAAAGGCCTGCAGGCAGAAGGGACAAGGCAGGGTCTCAGGCAGACCTTCTTGGCTAAGAGCAGCGTGTCCTGCTTGTAGGCCTGAGTTTTGCTGCAGAGCCTGTCAGTGAGCCGGGACACCTGTTCATAGATGAAGTCCTTTTCCAGTAACTTCTCCTCCTTCTTGGCCAGCTGTAGTTCCAGCTAGAGTTGAAAACAAATTCAATAAAAGGACAAAAAAGTCATGCAAGTCAAAAATCTTTCTTAATTAGAGCACTATTTTTTCCCCTTAATGAAGACACATTGCTTTTATACAATTGCAAGGTGGCTCTAGGGAAAGTCTTTAGCACTGGGCTAGGTCAAGACTTTCCTCGCTCCAACCCCCTCCAGAGGGCCCTGGGAAGTCTTCCTCTCCATGGCAGAGGGTGGCGCTCTCAGCTCCACCCAGTTTCCATGTTGCCATTCATTAACCCACTAAAGATGCCAAAATTGTTCCTTTGGGCTATGAAACAAAAGTGGGCATCTTGAAACCACTCAGGTTTTCTTTCTTTCTGGCAAGCATTAGAAACAAGCTTAGCTTTTGTTACTGGATTATGATGAAAGGACTGTATTAGTGGCTAGAAGAGCGAGGGAGGGGGATAAATCTGTCAGCATCAGATGAAACAGTATCACAGACCACTGGGACACTGATCAACAAGGGGCTAGTAGAAGTAGACACTATTATAAGAAAGAATGCTTACTGCATCTAATTTTTTGATCATTTCTTCTTGGGTCATATCTTTCCCTGGAATGAAGCGGATTCTGCTCTCATCCTCAGGATTTATGAATTTTTTCTCCAGGTCTTTTATTCTTTCTGTACACTGAGAAAACTATTAAACAAAGAAGGAAACATTAACTTCAAAACTAACTGTATTGCTCAGTAAATTTTAAAACTACATAGCGCAGGGTCTTCAAAGTCTTTTGGAAGGATCCATCCAGGCAAAAGTGGAACAGAACTCCTTTAACATCCCATCAGCCAGGACCTGGGCTGAACAATAAGTCTGCTCACCCGTAGTACCATGAGGGTGATGCCCTGTAACTGTTCTCTGAAGCAAGGCAGTGAGTTCTGAGTCATCAAAAAAGAGCTGATGACAACCAGTCCTTAGTGTCATACCTATGGGATGCTGTGTGGTTGCACAGCTCAAACTCTACAGAACTGACCTCTTCATTTTAGGTTGTTATAGAAGCCAAAGTAGACAATATACAAGGCAGACAACATACGAGACTCCAGCTTATAACCCTTTGTTGGCAATAGGTTTAATGGCTTCCCAAAGAATAAAGTTCTTAATTATTAGGTCAATGTATAGGTCAGTGTATAGGTTGGTCTGTGAGGAAACAGCCTGAACTATTTTTATCTTTTTTGCTAACTGCCTAATATAATGTTTCATATTTCAATGATACTTGTTGATTTAACAAGACTTTGAAGTAGATGAAGAAATAAGGCAGCTCCCAAGTAGGAGAGGCAGTCATACTTAGTTTCATCTTATGGGGAGAGATGTAGAACACTGTGAAAACCAAGAGTCATCATTTTCTTTTTCTTTCTCTTTTTCAAGATTTTGTTTATTTATTTGACAGAGAGAGAGAGCACAAGCAGGGGGAGCAGCAGAGGGAGAGGGAGAAGCAAGCTCCCCGCTGAGCAGGGAGCCGGATGCGGAACTCTATTCCAGGACCCTGAGATCATGACCTGAGCCGAGGGCAGATGTTTAACCACCTGAGCCACCCAGGCTCCCCCAAGAGTCATCATTTTCAACTTTTCTACTGAAAACGTATAGAATCTTAAGCAAATCACTTATCTTCTCTAAACCTTAGTTGCCTCAACTGTCAAATGGGAGGGTAAGGCCCAGTTCAATGAGGCTGACTCATTAACTGGGAGAACACATCTCAAGTACTTCACAACATGTCCCAGAGAGATATGCGTAAAATTTAATCTTTAATTCATATAATCGCCTTCTCCTCACAAAAAGAATTTTAAAATAGTGACATAAGTAATTTATTTTCTTCCTTTTTCTCCCTCTCAACATTGCTTAGTTGCCCTTAATATGGAGTTAAAGTATACATATATACATAAACAGGCATAAATATTATAATTATTCCATTATTAACAATGTTTAATGTTTCTGTTTCTTAATTAGGAAATTATATAAGGAACAAAAATACAGTGCTTACTTATCAAATTAGTACCTTGATTGCTCTTATTTCCCCATGAGTCTCTGAGGAAAAACTGTTTACTTTTTCTTTTTTTTAAGTTTTTATTTAAATTACGGTTAGTTAACACATACTACAATATTGGTTTCAGGTGTAGAATTTGGTGACTCACACTTACATACAACACAAGTGCTCATCACAAGTGCCCTCCTTAATCCCCACGTTTACTTTTTTTTATACAAAATATTGTTGTGTCCTAAAATAGTTCACGGGACTTCCAAGATCCCTAAAAAGGAGCTATTATTATAAGCACCGGGAAAATATGACTCATGATAATCCTTGGATTAGACTGTTAGACAATTAAAAACTGTTTCAAACAATTGAAAAAATGCAAACCTTAAGGGAATTCTGGAAATGATGCAAAAAATAGGAAGACTTTGAAAAAACAAAAACAAACCAACCACAAAACACTGCAGCTGTGACAAATAACAGGATATGACAGGAATCCAACAGGGCAAGGCAGGGTACAAAAATGATTTGCCTAAGGCTCGAAATTTTACATCATGTCCTTCAAAGGGCCCATGTAATTTGTGCTGAGTAGACAAATAATTAAGTGGACTTCGAAGACTAATGGGAAACTTTCTATTCAACATTCTTAAACTTAGAATTAACTCTGGCAGGACGGGTAACTGATGATAACACATAACCCACATGTCTCAATTCATAGGCAGTCAGAATGGAAAAGGCTCCTATCGGGCATAAAAGTTTAAATGTATTTTCCTCTTGGGTCAACTGAATTTATATTTCACTTCAGATAACTGGTTTCGTATAATGAAATACCAAGTGCATATATTTTAAGAACAATGAATTTTGTCCATTGTGTAGAAGTACTGATTTGAGATGAACAAGGCTTACACAGTAGACAGAGAATTCTTCTGTTGTGGATCTTACTGAATTTAAAGTCCTTTTGTTCTGCTGGGCATCTTGATTGTTTGGTATGGGTAAAGATGGCCCTGAGGCTGTGTTTTGGGAAGGAGCTGGAAGGAGACAAATTATTCTGTAAAATCTTGACAAGTGTGGAGTGCTTGGGGGACAGTGTTAGGAGGTGAGGCTGTGGAGAGGAGAAGGGGTTGAGAGGTGTAAAGACAGGCCAGGGGAATGGAGCTGGGAGAGGGTGCTGCACGGGCCAGCATGCCTGTGGATGGTACCAGTGACAAGGTGGTCCTGCAGATCTTTGCAAGGCATGGATGTCTGATACTGAATTTGCAGTTCCTCACATTTCCGTAATGTACACCTTCAGGCTGTTGCCCCAAACCTTCAATCAGTTCACAGACCAAGGTCTTGCCGGAATGGTTTTGTGTAGGTAGGCCGAGGAAGGAGCAAGTCCTGAATTCTGCACTGACCCAGCACAGAAGTGAGCCAGGCGGTGTGTGTGCTGATGAGGGGATCCCTCAATTGAGCGGCTCACTAGTCGCAGGAGTAAGAGCCACTGGAATCCTGCGGGGGATACCTTGGAGGCCTGAGGGATGCCTTGGGGTGTTCCAGTCAATCCATCTACACCCGCTACACTTAGGGAGGAAATGAATAGGAGAAGTTAAGGCTAAAAAAACAAACACTGGAATCAGAACCTTGGCACAGTTGTGCACAATGAATGATCCTATCACTGATACAGCATTCACACGTTCAAATGGCCTAAAATATACGGTGGACCCATCATCCTGTTCCTCAAAGTCATATGAATCCCCATGACATGATTAAACAGAAAACAACAATAACAAAACAAAACAGGACCCAAAACTGCCGCATGAGCTAATGAAAACCACTGATTTATAAACCTTGGAAAAGACCTGATGGATTGCTTCCAGATTTTTGATAATTTTAAAAGTGATTATATCTTGGGAATAGAATTTTATTTTTTTTTAAATTTTTGTGTTTTTTCACAACTTCATTAACCAAACATATTTTAATTTCATCATCCGAAAAAATCTGAAAAACCTGACATTTTAGAAAACATGATAGGTTAAAATTTGTTCCTGCTACATTGAGGCAGTGGGGAAAAGTGTAAGCCACAAATTTTTTAGTTTTCTTCTATTTTCGTTAAAAAAAAAATACAATTATTGCATGTGAAGAAGGTAGCTTTATATTCATTATTTAAGCATATACTACGTATTTATTTATTCATGTTTAAATTGCTTGGTTTTATTCCACTTTTAAGAAGACTGTGTCAGGGTGACTGGGTGGCTCAGTCATTGAGCGTCTGCCTTCAGCTCAGGTCATGATCCCAGGGTCTTGGGATCGAGTTCCGCATCAGGCTCCCTGCTCAGTGGGAAGCCTGCTTCTCCCTCTCTCTCTGCAGCTCCCCCTGTTTGCGTTCCTTCTCTCGCTGTCTCTCTGTCAAATAAATAAATACAAATCTTTAAAACAATAATAAAAAAATAAAAAGACCGTGTCAGAGACCAGGCTATTAAATGACAGGGAAACTACAGGGATTAACAAGGAGTCTAATTATATGCGATTGTCAATTAACAAACAATAATCTCGGCATCAGAGGGCAGGAGTTCCAAAAATGAGAGAGCAAGACAGTCTCCAAGATCTTTCAAGCAAGCCTCAGAAACATAGTTATGCCAATGGCAATGAAAGCCTGGATTCCTTAAATTTTGAGCTATGAGGAAGCTAGAGTTGAGATGTGGGAGGGTCTGAATTCCAAGGAAGGGAGAAAATGCTTCCTGGGGGAAAAAAAAATCTGTAGCCAGGATGCCTGAGGCATAAATTCCACCCTGGAGCAGTGGATTTTTTTAAATGATGTGTTTATTTATTAGAGAGAGGGAGGGCGTGGGGAGGGGCAGAGGGAGAGAGAGAATCCCAAGTAGACTTTCCACTGAATGTGGAGCTCCACATGGGGCTCGAGCTCACGACCTTGAAATCATGACCTGAGCATCATCAGGAGTCCAACGTTCAACCGACTGAGCCACCCAGATGCCCCAGAGCAGTGGCATTTTTATTTTTATTTATTTTTATTTATTTATTTATTTTTTTAGCAGTGGCCTTTTTAAAGAGGACATCTAACTCATGAATTTGTACAGATACCAGGTGGGACATGGCTTAATTTATATGTAAGAACTTAATACGATCTTCAGACCAATAAAGGAGAGGGGGGAAAATAAAGCAAATGGTCCCAGGAAGCATCTGATGAACATTTTTCCCACCTGAATTTGGAGCACTGCTAAGTCGGCATCAAGGGCCCTCTTGGTTGGCAGTAATTTCTGGGTCACGTGAATCTGTCTTTGTTTCTCAGCAATCTTCAGTTTCAGGAACCGGATTTTTTCTTCCAGGACATGTATTTCAATTTCTCCATTTAGCTTCATCTTCTCTTGGATATTTATTTTTTCATAAAAGATGCACACTTCCTCTTCCCGTTCTATCAGCTGAACACCACTATGATCAAAAGGAGAGGCAAAGGCTAAGAGGGTGTTGAGACCACTTTTTTTATTAGTCACGGGGACTCTCTCTGGATCTGGGAACAAAATACACATCAACATTACATAATTCCAGAAGATAATACAAATTTACTGTCGGCTTTCTAGTTAAACTCCACACTTTCCATTTTCCTGGGGATAGGACAGGGAGGGCTGGTTGGCATCTCGACCCTGAGCTGATCATGCAGTTGGCTGGTCACAGTTATCTCTGCAAGTCTCAAAGGTTTTCCTAGGGTGGGAAAAAATGTCATTCCCCAGGCATGAGCAAAGTGATCCCATAATCAGATTTTCTGCAGGCCCTTCTTTTGGGGCAGACTTGCCAACCGAGGTCTGGCCAGAAGTCCCCAGGCAAGGGGCCAGGGAATGTGTCTCTGCAGTAATTCTATGTAAATTGCCAGACCCATTAGGTTCTTTTAAAGTTGAATATTATTTGAAGCAAATTTCCCCATAAACAGGCAAAGTTCTGTCCTTTGTAATCATGCCAGGGGAAAGACCCCTCCATGTGAGGAAAATGTGGGAAAGAAACGAAGTAAGAATTTTCCAATTCCAGCCCTACAGGTCTGACCAGGGCCTGGGAACACACTGCGTAAATAATTTGTTTTGTGCGGGGAGCCAAATAAGAGGACTTTTTTTTTTTTTTTTCTTTTTATCCCAGAGAAAACACCTGTCAGTAGTTTGAAGAAGTACTGTTCTTCACACCCTGAAGTTCTTCCCACACTCTGCATACCCATTATCCCAGAGTTTATCTTTAATTGCTTTTTATCTCTTTCTCTCTCTCCTCCCCTAAAACATGTGCACACATAGTTGCATTTGCTTACCCTTAACTCTACATTTCATCTCATTTGCCGTTTATTGGCTCTTCTCAGGATCCTCTCATTTCTCTGCTTCTCCCTCTCTCTCTGCAGCTCCCCCTGTTTTTACCTTTCTTTCTTTTTTAAGATTTTATTTATTTATTTGACAGAGATCACAAATAGGCAGAGAGGCAGGTAAAAGGTTTTTACCTTTCTTTCTTTCTTTTTTAAGATTTTATTTATTTATTTGACAGACAGAGATCACAAGTAGCCAGAGAGGCAGGCAGAGAGAGAGGAGGAAGCAGGCTCCCTGCTGAGCAGAGAGCCCGACGTGGGGCTCGATCCTAGGACCCTGGGATTATGACCTGAGCCGAAGGCAGAGGCTTTAACCCTCTTGACAACAGAAACTAAGAGCCATTTTTTTACCACCTTTTTTGTCCTTTCGGTGTCCAAAGCTTCACACACAGCTTTGGATGAAACAGCCCACAATCAAAACCACAATGAAGAAACAGATCTGATACCAGAGGTAATTACTACAGGACCCTACAGTTTCACCTTCCAGATTTCCCGGGCACAAGCAGCTTGGGAAGACCGCTACAGCACTAATTGATTAATGACATAATTGTAGCCTGGAAGAAATAATGCTCTTCTGAGAGGTCCTATTTGCTGAGAAAATGAGCTGGGAGAATGGCTTAATAAATATCATACTAAGACCAAATCTGTCACAAAAGGGGATACAGGATCCAAAGACTTATTTATGTCAGTTATACTGAAGTAACTTGATAACAGAGGCAATCTGAATGGAAGCCTGGGAAAGAACGTTCATATTTAAAAGAGCAACAACTGAAACCCTATTCTTGCGTGTCTCTCTTAAAAAGAACAGTTTCTTATTTTCAGGCAAACACACAGCTCACCGCCCCCACCCCAAACACGCCCCTGCAGAAGGCTAATGAAACCTGAATGTCAAATGCCCCTCGAGACCCACTGTCAAGCCCCAAGAAGGGGCAACATTTCTAAATCGGATCTCTGGGTGTTTTGTTTCTCACGTTAGGTTCCTGGTTTTTACCTTTCTTTCTTTCTTTTTTAAGATTTTATTTATTTATCTGACAGACAGAGATCACAAGTAGGCAGAGAGGCAGGCAGAGAGAGGGAGGGAGAAGCAGGCTCCTTGCTGAGCAGAGAGCCCGATGCGGGGCTCCATCCCAGGACCCTGGGATCATGACCTGAGCCGAAGGCAGAGGCTTTAACCCACTGAGCCACGCAGGCACCCCTGGTTTTTACCTTTCATTTCGATGCTGAACAGCTTTCTCGTATCTCTTACGCAGCTGCACCATCTCCTCTTCAATCATTGTGATCATATTGGCAAGTCTGTCAATGTTGTTTAACTGGATTTCCTTCTTCTCCTTCATTTCCTGAAGTTTTGCTACAATTTTGCACACATCGTTTTGCATGCTTTCTCGGATAGTAACATTGTTGGCATGCTTCAGCATGCAATTTTGTAACTTTCTTTAAAAATAATGGGGAAAAGGGTAAGAATATCATTTTCTTCAGTTAGTGTAAAAATAACGAAGACTTCTGAAACTATCCAAGCAGCTCCCGCTTTAGTATGTCCCTTCAAATGACAATACTAGGGCAGTAGTCCCCCCCACCTTATCCACTGTTCGGCTTTCTGCAGCCTCAGGAGCGCGCAGGCATCCGTCCACCGGAAGCCAATGCTCCTCCTTCCGGGTCTTTGGAAGGTCAACAGCCGCCTAACGCTACGTCACAAACGCGCCTGCGTCCTTCACCTCACCTCAGCCGGCCGCGTAGGCGTTGTGTCACCTCACGTCATCACAAGAAGGGTGAGTACAATACAATAAGATATACTGAGGGAGAGGGAGAGAGCCCACATCGACATAACTTTGATTACAGTATGGCGGACCCTCGAACAACACTTTCTTGAACTGCCCGGGTCCACTAAAATGTGATTTGATTTGATTTGATTTTTTTTATAAATACAGCACGGTACTGTAAATGTTTTCTTTTTTAATGATTTTCTTAATGTTTTCTCTAGCTTACCTTATTGTAAGAATACAGTATACAATATGATAACGTAAAATATTAATCGACTGTTTACGTGATTGGTAAGGTGTCTGGTCAACAATAGGTCAGTAGTAGTTAAGTGCTGTGCAGGGATTGGCACCCATAACCCCTGCGCTGTTCCAGGGTCAACCGTATGTTGCTATAATCATTCTATTTTATTAGTATTGTTAATCTCTTACTGTGCCTAATTTATAAATTAAACTTTATCGTAGGTATGTAAGCATAGGGGGATAAAAACCTAGAATATACAGGGTTCAGAACTGTCTGCAGTTTCAAGCATCCACTGGGGGTCTTGGAAAGTATCCCTCACAGGTCAGGGGGACCGCTGCAGTAATGTTGGTATTTGTCATATAATGCTCTTCAGGAGTTACTGTGATCTTCCCAGTTCTCAGATTCCCCACTCCCCTGGTTTAGGACATCTTTCCTTTTGTGCCCCAAGGCTTTGCTGCCCCACTCTGTCAAATCAAGGGACTATAGTAATTCATTTACGCTCTGCCGTCCCCATGAGGCTGCTGCCCTCGTTTGAGGGCATAGATGGTAATATCTGATAATGGCAATTGGACCTAAAGTGGTCCTGACTTAATACAGCATCACAATAAATGCTGAATGAATGCGTGGCCTCTATAAATGATCTTCTACTTTCATGTAGGATGAGAATCTGATTAGGAAATTAGATTTTCCTACTCATACCAATCCCTTCCCCCTGTCCCTGTCCCTCCGCTGCCTCACACACAAGAACCCATTTTGTATAGCTTTATAAAAGGAAACTGGGCATGTGTTGTGATGAGCACTGGGTGTTTTTTTTTTTTTTTAAGATTTTATTTATTTGACAGACAGAGATTACAAGTAGGCAAGAGAGGCAGGCAGAGAGAGAGGAGGAAGCAGGCTCTCCGCGGAGCAGAGAGCCCGATGTGGGACTCGATCCCAGGACCCTGGGATCATGACCTGAGCACTGGGTGTTTTATGCAACTAATGAATCGTTGAACACTAACTACATCAAAAATTAATAATGTATTATATGTTGGCTAACTGAACATAATAAAAAAAAAAAGGAAACTGGACAATAATGGCCACCAGAAAAAGTTCAGGTTGTATGAACTTAGTAGATCAGGGACTAAGTATAAGTGAAAGAGTCCAACATCTTTCCACATGGTAAATAATAAATTTAATAAATAATAATTTGCCAGATGTTTCTGAGTATGTTTGTATGGATTAATTCATCTTATGTAAAAAGTCCTATAAAATAAGGAGTATTTTTAAAAAATATTTTATTTATTTGAAAGTGAGAGCGAGAGCACGAGCAGGGGGAGGGGCAGAGGGAGAGGAACAAGCAGACTCCCCACCAGACATGGAACATCGAGCCCCATTCAGAGCTCAATCCCAGGACCCTGAGATCATAACCTGGGCTAAATTCAGACGTTTAACTGACTGAGCCACCCAAGTGCCCCAAATAATGACTATTTTTATGGGTAAGAAAAGAGATCCCAGAAAAGTAAGGTAGCTTGCTCAAGGTCATGAAGCTAGTGCTGCAGGGTAGGGACTGGAGTCTAGAAAGCTAGCTCTTGTAACCACCACTATACTGCCTCCTCCAGGCACATTAGATGCTTCAAATCTATAACCAGGGGATGCTGGTTAATAAACATTTGATTGTCTTCTAACTCTAAAGGCAAATTGTCACTCTTGTACTTTTCTTTCTAACTCGGTAAAAAAAAATAATATGTAAACATAGTTTTTTATTCACTTAAAAATATAGCTGTCAAATAGAAGCATACGGAATCACATTCAGAGGCTTAGATTGTCAATTGTAAAGCATCTTTGAGCAAGGGCTCATCTAGCTTTGTAAGACCATCACATTCTACTTTACTATTCCCAGGGTATTTTAGAGTTCAGTGAATCAGAAGAGGAACATTTGAAAAGACGGTAGTATTACACTTACCTTTCTTGAGTAACTGCACTATTTCTTAAAATTTCCAGTTCATTTAATGACATTTTATGCCTTTCTTTTATTTCATTTACTTTCTGGTGAGCTTTGTGAAGTAAGTTAACAAATTTGTTTCTTTCATTTCGGATAGTGTCATACAGTTTAGCAAACTCTTTGAGTCTGTGAAAACACAAGTGTTTTTTGAAACTTAGGACATAAAACTCATTTTCCCCCGACCTGTAGCAAGATAAATCATCACGTAATTATCTTACCTCCGATGAATTTCATGTTTTTTCTTCTTGTGTATTCTGATTTCCAGATCCTTTGCTTTGATCTCCTTAACAATGTTGGTATATTTTTGCTGAAATACGAAAGTTAGGTGTGAAATTAAAAAAAAAAAAAGCCCATCGCCATCAACATATGAATACTCCCAGCCGCATCCTATCTCATTCCTGTGCTATCTTAGCCAGCTGAGTTGGGCAGTTGATGGGGGAACTGTAAGGGAGAGATCTGAAAATTGACTGGCTGGCTGAACTGAATTAAGGACAAGAAAGAATGAGAGAAAAGAGAAAGAAAACAACCTGTACAGGTTGGTTTGAGGAAAATTTGGGGGACTTTTGGAACAGCCCAAGAGTGTGGATAGAACAGATGGGCTGGGTAAGTGAGGAGTGTGTGGAGGGTAGCTGAGGGAAGAGGATTTGTAGTTAGTTTTGACAGATGTTACAAATGGAACCGTTTGTGGTGTTTTGTGAGAGACTGAAGCCAGGATTTTAAGGTACTTTTCCAAGAAGAAATACTACCCCATGCAAATGCTTGTTCAGAACAAAGTTTGCCCTCAGAAATAGCCAACATCTGGGGCACCTGGGTGGTTCCGTTGGTGAATTGACCGACTTTCGATTTTCGCTAAGGTCATTGATCTCAGGGTTGTAGGATCGAGCCCCATGTCAGGTTCTGTGTTCAGTGTTGTCTGCTTGTCTCTCTCCCTCTGCTCCTCCTCTCCCTCCCCCACAACACAAATAAATAAAATCTTAAAAAAAGAAAAGAAACAGCCAACATCTGGGTCACATGGTAAATCCCGGTATTCTCTTTTAATAATATGTCATAACATGTTTATTTTTAACGGGAAACCTCTGAATATAGTCCTTTCATGGATTATAAATAATGAAATGATAAAATGTTTTTAATGTTGGGAATAAAATGATTTTAATGTTGGGGTTTTAGCTAGCATGACCGCAGGGTTGTTTTTTGCCATTGGTTTCATTTCCTTAAGTTTAGAACGTTGCCCTGGGTCAACTCTGGTACTTTGTTCAGAGCCCAGTATAATCATGGATGGAGCAGTAACTAAGGGCATCCTAGCAGTGGTTTAAACAATGCCAGCTTAATGAACTTGGGAGAGAAGGCGGTCTAATGCTCTTGCTCTTGACTTGTTCTGGGACAAACCATAGTGGCACGTGAGCTAGTGGGGGAATCCGAGAGAACTGCGGCCTGTGCAGCTATCAGCCCTGTTCCCAGGAGATACCTACCTTATTCTTAGGTATAAGAATACCTAAGAACAACTTATACCTTAGGTATAAGAATACCTAAGAACAGGGACGCCTGGGTGGCTCAGTTGGTTAACCAGCTGCCTTCAGCTCAGGTCATGATCCCAGTGTCCTGGGATCGAGTCCCACATTGGGCTCCTTGCTCGGCAGGGAGCCTGCTTCTCCCTCTGCCTCTGTCTGCCACTCTGTCTGCCTGTGCTTGCTCTCTCGCTCTCTCTCTCTCTGTCAAATAAATAAATAAATCTTAAAAAAAAAAAGAATACCTAAGAACAACTGAAGTATTTCTTACTGAAGTAATCCTGTGTTCATTGTCATTGACCAGGGTCGTTTTTCTTCTAGATTGCTGAATATTGTTAATTGAACCCGAAACTGTTTTTTTCAGTATATGATTGAGTCTTGTTTGGGGAAGCAAGGTTTCTAACAGACACTGTGTAAAATTGAGGATCTCCTGAACTCTTATAGTAATTAATGGATGGTTACAAAAATGCAGTTACCTGAGCTTTCAGGAAATCCTTGGATTTTTGCTCCTTCTCATCAATTTTGATTTGAGTCATACGGACAAGGTTGAAGACAAGCTCTCGCATGTTTTCTTGCTCCTTTAAAAGCTTGTTTTCTTCTGCAAGTTGTTGTTCCACTAACTTGGACTCAGCTTCTGATAGGATTTTCTTTTGAAAAACACAACATATTAAAACTTATTTGTTTGAAGAAACACATTAAGGCCAGTATCTTAACAATTTTTATTTCTTATGTAGAATTTATTTTACTAGGATGTAAAACAAAGTTACTTGACTACCTTAGCTCCAAGTTTTCTATCTTATAAGAGAATGTACAAATATGATAACATGTTTAATGGGATACAAGTTTTTCTTAATCAGACTGTATTTTCAAGTAACTTTAAGAAAAAAAGAGACATAAAAGCATGTTTTTGACAATGGCTTGAATAAACAAAATTTGAAAATTTAGAATTAGACATTGGTGAAATAAAGCATTTATTACTTATTTTTAAAATGATTAATCATTAGGCCTTTTATTTTAAAATCTCATGAATTCGTATAATTTTTTGCTGGTTTAAACACATCCTTTTTTCCCAAATTAATGTGGGGGTTGAGTGGGCTCTGAGATGAAGAAACAGACCCACAGTAAGTAAGATCATACTCTCCTATTGAGGTTTTGTGGAACACAGTTAAAAACACAACTTTGTATTAATCATTCTTAGATAAAAGCTTAAATGAGAGTTGACATTGACCTGTTGGGCCAGATTCCTCTTAGCCATTTCAACTTCCTTGTGGAGTTCTCTCCTCCTCTCAGATAATATAGAATCATCTTTAGGGATAGCTTCCATCTGGAAATAAAAATTTAAAACTGACACTTACACAAGAATGAAATCTTCAATGGCATGTAGTCAGCCCCGCTAGGTGCCTTTTCCAAATGGTGGGCAAATTATGACTCTTAATCTTATATGAACTGCCTTTTATGATGAATGTTCTTTATAAAATCATGGTAAACTAAAATATAAGAACCTGTCAAAAACCTATAATTCACCAATTGCAATTATTATATTTCTCCTTCATTTGGAAATAAAATAAATCTTACTAATAATAGCTGCTAACAATTACAGAGCATTGACAATGTCAGGAAAGGTTCTGAGTGCTTAGTTGATCTTAACACTGTGTGTTACTGCTCTTCTAACTTGTGCATGTTCGGAAACGTGTGTTCAAGTGATATTTATTACACTTTAAAATGTGAATTCACTTATGAAATCTAATAGATTAAAAAATAGGATTTATTAATAACATTAAGAATACTTGGCTACTCTTATGTAGCAATTTGATGAGTAGCTGGAAAATTGTTACCCGAAAGGAAAGTCTCTTAACTGTTTGATACCTGAAATTCCACCATTGCATTTCTATTGTACTAGCTTGTGCTTTTGTCCTCTGCTAAAGTACTCCAGGAGAAAGTAATGTTTCATTCTAACGGTCTCTGCTGCCTGATTAGGAATGAGCTTGTCAGAGTCTTCATGATGGAGAAGAGAGCAGAGAGCAGACATGTGACAGCTTCTGAGCGAACACCATCCAAATGCAGGGAGGGTTATCTTGGGGTGCTGACAGCACACTTGACTTAGAGTGAGTTTAGAGTTGGATCTTTATACCAAAAGCACACGACTCCAACCTGATATGGTTTATTTCCTCCTGTGACAACACCAAGGTGGAATATTGGCTGAAATTTGTCTCAAGAGGGAAAGATCATACTGTTTAGTGATGTAAAGGTCGCCTAACAGACTCCTTCTGAGATTTGTGTTTCTCTTTTAAAGTAGCTAAAATACGTCCCAACATCCAGGAGTCTGGGCATCTTCAGTAGCACCTTCTCTACCCTCGGATGCCCAAGATATCCGGTTTCCATCCTACCATGGAGACCTAGCTGTTGAGAAGTACACAGTGGATTAAGAAGATGAGACACAGTCTTGTGCAGTCTGTGTAACAATATACAGAATTTGTGGTTTTGATGAGCAGGTAAATGCTAAAGCAGGTGAGAGAAGGACAGCTCAAAGTAGACTTGAATAATCAGGAAAGATTTTATGGAGGAGTTAAGAGGACAGCGAGAGAGAGTTTGATTTCTCCTTCTGGGAAGTGAATTGTTCCAGAGCAAGTCTAACAAGCGTCCCAGTTCCTGTCTACTTCTCCGCCACAGGTGGCCAGGATGGGCTACTCCAAATGCTTTGCTCCCAAGTGTAGGCAAATCCGTATAGGCATGCTAACTGGGACCAGGGAAGCTTACAAGGTTTTACAGAAGATATGATGACGGCACACTCACTAGCTACATGTTAATGAAAGGCTCCTAACAAATTTTCCTCATTTCAGGTCTCAGTGTTTTGAATTACAAACAATACTGCAATGTATTGTATTTATTTCTGAATTCTGGCTAGCTACTTCTCTGATACCTTTCTTAATCCTCCATAAACCCAGTCCTCAAGTTTCAGATGGGAACTAAGGATGCTTGGTTTGTGGAAGAAGTAACAAGGTGGGCCATTGGTAGCCAAGCCTGCTGGTTGCCTAGCCAATACTCACACTCTACTCTGACTTTACTAAAAAACAAACAAACAAACAAAAACAGTTTTGCTCATGGCTGCAATGTATCCAGGATTTTCCAGACTCTTTTCTAGCTGGGAGTGACCAGATGAGCCTAGGACAGGCCAGTGAAATGTAAACGGAAGTCTGCTGGATAAGACTCCTGGGACAGTGACTGTTTTCCTGTTAAAAAGACAGAGTCAGGGCACCTGGCTGGCTCAGCTGTTAAGTGTCTGCTCAGGTCATGATCCCAGGGTCCTGAGATCGAGCCCCGCATCAGGCTCACTGCTCAGCAGGAAGCCTGCTTCTCCCTCTCCCACTCCTCCTTGTGTTCCCTCTCTTGCTCTGTCTCTTTCTGTCAAATAAATAAAATCTTTAAAAAAAAGACAGAGTCAACTGAGTCAACTACCATATGCATTTTATTCTCTTCCTTCCCCACTTTTGTTTGATCTTATCCTAAAGATGGAAAGTCTTGTGACCTTTGAAACAAAATATATATGTTAAGGATGACAGAAAAAAGAGCTAAGAGGATCCTGGGCCTACTTCTGGACTTTTTATTATATGAATAGAACAATCCCCTAGTTAAGCCATAGTAATTGAATTTCTGTTACTTCTGGCCAAATTGAGTCTAGTTATGTTCTAACACTGGAGTGACTTGAGATATTTACCATTACATTTCAGCCCCAAATTACATCTATCAGCAGGTTTTGTAAGCTTATTTATTTTAGTTCTTTTTTGGGGTTTTTACAGATTCGCATTTCATACTTAGGAAAAAAATGTGTTTATTGTAACCAAATCAAAAGAAAAAGTGTGTATAGTAAGAAATTAAACATCTGCCCCTTAACTTTACTTCAAATACTACTCCTCAGGAGTCACTGTTAATAGTCTAGTATCTGTTCTTCCAGTTTCAATGCATGAACAAACATCAGTCACTTCCATAAAAGTTAAGAAGTTAGACATGATTCTGTTGCAGTAAACATCCCAATTATTTGATATCAAAAGAACCTCAGTTTCTTTAAGGCTTTGATACTTTCCTAAAATATTTCAAACTTTCATGAGGTTTGTGGCTTGAATTTCTGGAGTCTCTACAGTCAAAAGCCACGGGAGAATCAAACAACTGTCTCTTGGGGGAAACGAAGTCTGAAAAGTAGCCAGAGCCCTTCATGCTTACCTTTTATCTCTTTCTTGTTTGGACCGCATGCAAGGCTGAAATGTTCGCTCATGCTGGGAGTGACTATTTTCAAGTACTGCCAGCCGGCATAGGACTGTGGCTGGGCTAATTATAAGCCACAAGGTCACAGAGGAAGATAGTCTCTCACTGAAACAAACTGCACTGGGGCAAAAACAGATTTTTCGCAAAACCAATAAAGGAAGAGGACTTTAATATGTTTCCATTGCTGTTAGTTCTCTCTTTAAGGGGTGCTATTTTGTGAAGTGCCCTAATATAAATAGCTACTATTTATTAAAATCTGAACAACTTGTGAACATTCTCCTGCAGTCTCCTGTTGGGTCAAGGCCATTCCTTATGTATTTGTGTCCAGCCAGGTTAATATATAGGGGCATACCTCATTATCAGAAACAGCTCCCAACTGGCTTTACAGTTTCCCGCTCTTCAATATAAGAAGATAGCCCCAGGGGCTGTCTTTGCCCAAAACTCCAATTTAACTATTGTAACGTGCTACGACCTGGGCTAAGGTGGCATAACTTATGGTAAACCAGAGCTCCTAACAAAAATAGCTTGAAAAGTTGGATTAAAAAATATGTTTGAAGGCATAAGAGTTGCAAAGGTAAATAGAGTTAAAGTCTTCAAAGGTTCGAGCACTGTCTGGGAAGCAGTAAATTATTAATCTATATGGACTCCAATGAACGTTGTCGACTTTAGGCTAACCACTTTAGGCCGAAGAATGGAAAGAGAATGCAGAACTAACTAAAGCAAACCTAAAATGCAGCAAATAGAACAACTGGAAATAGAAATAGGACAATTCATCGGTATAATTCATCCAAAAGAAGGAAATATAGAAGGGGAAAATGGAACATAAAAGAGATGGGACAAAGAGAAAGCAATAGTAATAGAGTAGACAAAACCCCAAGAAGATCCATAACCACATTAAATGTTTTTGGACTAAATACGAGAACTAAAAGGTAGAAATTTTCAGACCAGATATTAAAAAGTATGTGCTGCATATAAAAGACATCTAAGTAGGAACACAGGGTGAAAGTAAATGGATGGAAAAGGAAATACCATGCAAAATCTAACCAAAAAAAGCTAGTATAACTTGTATCGTCCTAATAGCAGACAAAGTAAGCTTTTAAAGCAAAAAGCATTTCAAAAGTTAAAGAGATTTCACAGTGATAGCCAGAATTAATCTACCTGCTGGAACTGTAATAAAAATACTAGAGACATATGAAAAACATAAAATAACTGTTCTGTTTGTTTTGCAAAAGTGTAAAAAGCACATTTTGCCCCACTGAAATTAAAAAAAAAAAAAAGGTTTGTGAGTGCCATCTGACCACAGGACCAAAACCTAGCCATTTGTCACACTCCTAACCCTAACCAGTTTTGTTCACACCTTGCTGAAGATTGGTGTCAGGAGAAGCTGGCTTATGCTACAGAAACAAGCAATCCCCAGCTATCATAGCTCCAAACCATGAAGGCTTACTTCTTGCTCTGCCAAAGCCTGTGGCCAGTCAAGGCAATGGTCCAAGACCACTACTGGCTGAGCATTTGGGCTCCTTTCATTTTGTAGCACTTCCATATCCTCAGGTACTTCCACAACTGCATTAGGAGAGGGGAAAGAGCTAGAGGTCTCACACTGGCAATCAGATGACCTGTCACTTCTGTCCACAATCCACTGGCCAGAACTAGTCATGTGACTTTGCTCATCAGCAGAGATGCAAGAAAGTAAACACTTCCTATATGCCCGGAAGGGGAGACCTAAGCATAGGTTAGGATTGGAAGTGTCTATCACAGTTGGAAACTCCTGTTTAAGTTTCTGAGATCATGAACCTCCATAAGGTCACAGAGCATGATAGTACCGAAGAGAATGAGTATGGAGTATGGTTTTTATACACCCAGTGGCTTCATCTCAGAGACTGATCTCTTTTTCACCAAAGGATGCAGTCTTTTCAAGGATTTACTGCCTTCCAGCAGTGGTTGGTCAGTTAGCACAGGGAGTACCACCTGAGTGGGGGGAGAGAGGACCAGAAAGGTAGTAGACAGAGGGAAGAGCTATCTTGAGCATCCTCTGACTGGAGTACATCCCTGATACTGCACAGAATTAGCCAGGTAGCCCTTGGCTTGTTGCAGGGGTAGACTGCACTAACCATCTATATTTACCTAATTTGATCTAGTTCCTGTCTGTTACAGTCTACAAATGACATCATTCTGGATATGATTCTTTCAACTGGTCAAGACAGTGGTCCACTTGATCCTACTCTGTAGTGAACCCTTAAGGTTGTCCAGAACCGATGGCCTGACTGCTTCCCCTGGCCAGGTTGATGCTTGATCCTTACAAGTCATGTCTCTAACCTTGGGTTAGCAAAAAGAGATTGAAAAACATTGCAAGACAGAGCCTCTATGATGGGCTTGATGCATTTTAAAATTAGCGTTCTCTGATTTCCTTTTCTTTATTGATAGCAAAAACAACTTCTTAAAATATTTGACTTCAAAAAGGTAGTACTGATCCTGAAAAGTCAAAAAGTGGTGTAGAGCACCCACCTCTAATAGAAGTCTTTGATGTAGTGCCTGAGTTTGAGTGAGGGCATCCCAGGAGACTTTCAAGAGCAACTCCGTCTTTTTTAAATTTCGAAAATCTCGTTCTTTTTCTCTTTGCTTACGAGAAAGTTCATCATGGTAGTTCTGCTTGTCAATGAGACAGTTTCGTAAATTGAGATCCAAGATCCCTCTGTTCCAGGTAAAGAGAGAAAATGAAAGCGATTTGTCATCAACTGCCTTTCATGTTTTTCAAGACCGCATGCTCAGCATATTCATACAGAAACTATCCTCATATGAGAATCAGATTTTAAATGCCAAAAGCAACTTTGTTTGTCGTCATTTAGAGTCCCACAGTCTCTTTTTTTTTTAAAGGCAGAAGAGGCTGCTCTTTTTTTTTTTTTTTAAGATTTTATTTATTTATTTGACAGAGAGAGATCACAAGCAGGCAGAGAGAGAGAAGGAAGCAGTCTCCCTGCTGAGCAGAGAGTCTGACATGGGGCTCAATCCCAGGACCTGAGATCACGACCCGAGCTGAAGGCAGAGGCCTTAACCCATTGAGCCACCCAGGCGCCCCCCACAGTCTTTTTTTTTTTACATTAAAATACATCTTTAATGAATGTTCAATTTACAAAATCCTAATGTTCATGACCTTCTTAATGAGAGGATAGTTAAGCCCATAATGAGCATATGTTTTCTATCACCCTTGCAAAGAAAAGTTATTTATAATATGTTGGGGGCATTTGAACATTTTATTTTATTTTTTTTCAGTGTTCCAAGATTCAATGAATCTTAGAGTCCCACAGTCTTATAAAAAAACGCAAATGGAATAGCAGCTCAGCAGATACAGAGGCTCAGAGGCTGAAATTTTATTTAAAAATAGGGATTAACACCTTCCCAGGAAACTGCACCAGGAAGTTATTTCCACTAGGAGAAAGTCATGGTCACCTCAGAAATACCATTCATCTTTAGGAAAAATCCCTCAACTATAGCATCCTCCAATGATACACTTTTCAGAGGCATATTTCAAAAACTTACAAAAAAAACCACATAGTATCCTTAAGGTTCAGTCATCAAAAATTGAGGAAAATGATGAATAAAGGGTGAGAAAAATATTTGGAAATAGTTTATTTAATATTTTTTACTAATGGTAAAAATCTATTTAAAAATCTATAAAATATTTAACTGAATCAACATAAGTCTGTTTGAGATTATGTGTTGAATCCTCAGATATAAACTGAAGACAAGTTTGGGTGACAGATACACAGAAATATTACTAACCTTTCAGTTAGTGAAGTTGCTTCATTCTCTCTGGTTAATTCCAGGAGCTTGACCAACTGGTTATATTCTCGTTCTCTGATTTCAAGTAAGGCTCGTTTGCTCTCAACTTCCTTTATTACATCCTCCTTCTCTTCCATTATAGAGTTAATTTTGGTTTCAACTTTCTTTAGTGAGTCATTTAGCTCTTTGAGTTCATATTCCAATACGATTTTTTTCTTTTCCATTTCTCTGTGGGGGATACATACATACATGTACAAGTACATAGATAAATGTGTACACGCCCATGCACACACATTTGAGCCCATGCTGTCTTTGCCTATTTTACTTCCTGAAAAGGCAACAGAAGAGCTAGTGATGAATTCAGAGGTGGGGTGAAGATCATGGGCTGGTGGGTATCTCCGCTGAGTGCCAATGAGTGATTTGTCCCGCCTCCTCCCTTTCTCCCCAGATCTTCACTGCAGCAGATCCTTGGATCTACCTCATCCAGACCAGCTTCCCTGAGTCTTTCAACTTTGGTGGTGGTGGTGATACGGTTTTTTGAACTGTTACTAATGCCTGCTTTTTTTTCCTCCTTACCGGAGCAATCATACCATTTCTCCAGAATTTTCGTATCTTCACTTATCTATATCATTTTGGGTTCCTCTAAACCTTGAGAATTCCCTCCATGATTTCTGCCTCCAAATCTACTGTGAATGTTCAGGGGTATTCCCCCATGTGAATAGCTGGCAAAGGAAAGGTTTGCCATCGTCTGGGCTTTAGGCTTCTGGCTGGCTAACACACTTTCAGAGCATGAAATTCAGCACAGTTCAAATAACTTATCTCTTGCATAGCTCTGTTAAAGTCAGTTGGAGGTCTCCACGCAGATTCAATTTATAAGTTGGGAAAAGAATACTGTCCCCAAATTAAGACCCATGTGTTATGAATGATAGTAATATGCTGCATTACTTTCTTCTAATGAACTTGATACACACAACCTAGACAGGGCCAAATGCAGATATTTCAAAGTTTATAATAGTAATTTGATGTGTTCAATGAGTAATACTCTTAGCATGCACACTAACTTGAGGGAGAGTGGGCTGGGAGGGCCTAAAAATAATATTAAATCATACACTTTTTTGCGTGTTGTTTTTTCTATCTCTTTTCCAATTTGTACAGGAACAGCTTGATGGTGGACCACTTCATCCTAGTAAAAAAATGGAACCATGTTAAATTATGTAGTCTTAGACCAGAAGTATTTAAGACAAGAAAATTAAAGAGGGAGAAAAGAACTACAATGTACAGAATTCCTGCTGTCTGTCCTGCACTGTCCAGGGTGCTTTAATTATTTCATTTAATACTCACAGTGACCTTATAAGATAGTTGTGGTTGTTAGCAGTTTAAAGAGGAAGTAGCTGGGGATGCCTGGGTGGCTCAGTCGGTTAAGTATTTGCCTTTGACTCTGGTCGTGATCCCAGGGTCTTGAGATCAAGCCCTACATCGGGCTCCATGCTCAGTGGGGAGCCTGCTTCTTCCTGTCCCTCTGCCCCTCACCCTCCCTTGTGCTCTCTCTCTCAAGTAAATTAAAAAAAAAATCCTTAAAAAAAAAGGTAGCAGAATGTAAGGAGTGGTATTTGTTCCCTTTATGGCTGTCTGCCCATCTTCATGGTTCCAGGGTTTGGCTGCTAAGAGCCCATGCTTGTTCTCCTCTCTGTAGGATTGCCCTGGTTGAGAAGAGCGGTCTCGTCAGGAGTAGAGGGAAGAAGGCAGCCCTCTGTGACCAATGACTAATGGATGTGGTGATGTAACAGCTCATCCCCTCTGCCTCTGGGTGGCATTCGTGGTCTAGAGTTCCTTGTGGGATTAGGTTGAGACTAGAGTTCTGAAAACACATTTTGGTGCAGCTCCTTCCCAGCTCTGTGCTACTTCCCTCCCTCTCCTATCAGATTCTCCTTGGTGCCCTCCCTCCACGAATACTTGTCTTTGAGTAGTAGAAGCTCTGCTCCTAGGGAGCCCTAAGACTCATGCAGAGGGAATTCAAATAATGTTCCCAAAGTCACACAGCTAGTAAGCAGTAAGGCCGAGATCAGAAGGTAACATTGTCTAGAACCACTTTCTACTAGGCTCTGTGGATTCACAGAAGGTTGAGTTTTAGCCTCAAGCACCTCATGTACACGGCAGGGTTCTGGAACAGGCCTTCCTGCCTGAGGATCACACTGACTTCGGGGCCTGGGGTAGCACACATGCATTGAAGTTGTACACTTCATGTATTTCTCCCTGGGATCTTGCTCAGTCAGTCCTTAAGTTATGTTAAGGCTGAGACTTAGGATTTGTTGGGGGGCCTTTAAGAAAAAGTAAAAATTACAAACGCTAAATAGGCACAGGGCTTTGGAAGAGGTTCATGCAAGTGAGGAGCCTGAAGCTTTAGCTTTGCGGGGCGCCTTGCAAATCTGTCTCTGCTCAGGTGCTTTGCTGCAGGGAGCAGCTGGTTCTGCCTTGTTTGACTGCTCTAAGACCCTTAAGGAAAAGGAGGTGAAAGTAATCATAATTGTCCTTTAAGCCAATGAGTCTCAGCTGTTGTTGTTTTTAAAATAACTCTAGATTATTTAAATCGATTTTGAGAGTTATATATTTCAAAGTAAAATGAATTTTAATGATCTCCTAAAACATAAATGCATAAACAAAGTCTTCATCACTTTCATGGGGAGAAGGGAATAGAGCGGAATCAAATAAACAAGGATAAAGTTATACAAATATACATCTGGTTGCTCTTCAAAGAAGTGATTGTGTTTGTGACATTCTTTTTTTTTTTTATGTTAGCTAACATATAGCACATTATAAGTTTTTGAGGTAGTGTTCAATAATTCATTAGTTGCGTGTAATTCCCAGTGCTCATCACAACACGTACCCTCAATACCCATCACCTGGCTACCCCCCCATCCCCACCCCCTCTGTAACCCTTAGTTTGTTTCCTGGAGTCCAGAGTCTCTCATGGTTTGTCTCCTTCTCTGATTTCTTCCCATTCAGCTTTTCCTCCTTCCCTCTCTGTACCTCCACACCATTCCTTATGTTCCACATATGAGTGAAACCATATTCAATTCTATTGCCAAAATGCTTGGTGAGGTCTAGAGAGATCTTTTTTTTTTTCCAAGATTTTATTTATTTATTTGACAGAGAGAGAGATCCCAAGGAGACAGAGAGAGGCAGGCAGAGAGAGAGGGAGCAGAAAGCCCCACTCTCTGCTCTCTCCACTGAGCAGAGAGCCCAATTCGGGGCTTGATCCCAGGACCCTGAGATCCTGACCTGAGCAGAAGGCACAGGCTTAACCCACTGAGCCACCCAGGCGCCCCTAGAGAGATCTTTTCCTTGGGTCAAGGGCTCCACATTAGGGAAGGACTACCAAACACTCTCAGGTCTTCTGTGAATTCCTAGAGCCTGGGTGTAATTGGATTGGATCAGTCACAACACCGAACGTTCCATTTGGTGTGATGCTGCCCCTCTTTGTCAAACCTGCGTGGTTAGTCTTGATAGCCATGCATCTTGACATCCATGCAGGTACAATGCTTAAGCATTTATGAACTGTAAGTAGCATACCTTTAGGTTGACCTGATATTCCAATAGTTCTTCTAGTTCTTTCTGCTCCTTTAGTAATTGCTTTTGCTTAGATGCCAAATCTTCCCGTAAATTTTTGATCTCCAATTTCTTCTGCATTATTTCCTTACGTAATTCCTCAGTGCTTTCTTTCAATAGTCTCATCTTCTTCTCCATTTCCTTTAAAAGTCATCAAAATTGGTTATATAGAGCCTGAGCAAGTATCTGTTTACCCAAAAATCAAATGAAAAATAATTTTATGCACCATTTTGATTATACCTGTTTTGAGCTTCATGAATGATTCTTACAAGGTTACATACAATAACGATTTCTGACATCTTCAATAAAGGCATGACAGTTGTATGTCATGTATTAAACATTTAACATTAGAGTCATAGGTGTGTGTGTGTGTGTGTGTGTGTGTTTTAACTAGTGCTCCTATCTGTCCTGTATTTTAAATGTGTCCTCTGAGGTAATTTTTATTTCATACCCAAAAAACATTAGTGAAAATTTCCAGACTATTTTCTAGTAGCCTTGTGATTTGACATCAGATGCAAATAATCTTTGACTATCCGGCTTATGGTTAACCTGAATCCCACTTGAGAATTAAAGACTAGGGAGTTCATATATAGAAAACCCAACCCTTTGGGGCACCTGGGTGGCTCAGCGGCTAAGCCTCTGCCTTCAGCTCAGGTCATGATCTCGGGGTCCTGGGATCGAGCCCCGCATTGGGCTCTCTGCTCAGCAGGGAGTCTGCTTCTCCCTATCTGCCTGCCTCTCTGCCTACTTGTGCTCTCTCTCTCTCTGTCAAATAAATAAAATCTTAAAAAAAAAAAAGAAAACCCAACCCTTTGTGCTCCTTAATCCCCCACTTCCTTATTGGTATTACTTCTCTAACTCATTCTCCCCAAAGGCCCTCCACCCCAGACTCATAACATATCTTTGTTCCCTTGGGGATTGTTTGACTTATGGGAGAGAAGTCCTACAGTCAGAAAATCTACACTGAGTGAATGGATCCGTTAAACTTGCTCTGGGCTTTCTGCATCTCTCCCTCCTCTACTGCTGCTGGGAGAGGGTTAAATTAGTGATCCTATGATCTGGAACTAAAATTCAAAATGCTCTTCCCCATAAAATCTGTGTGGTAAATGATAGGTGTACTTTATAATAGTGTAAAATATATGATATTATACACTATTATATATATAATATACATATCATGTATATATGTATGTGTATATATATACACACATATATACATACACACAAACACACACAAATAAAAAGTAGTATTTTACTCTATGCTGAACAGGTTTTTGTGCCTTAGAATAAAAATACCAACAGCACACTTTGGAAATACAACTGTTCAGAAGAAGGCAACAGTGCAAAGTGTAATGACATTTCTTTTTACTATGTGTGATAGAGCATGACAAAAGGACTCAAATTCCTGTTCCTGTGGGTATTTGTCATTCTTCTCATTACAAGGTAGAGCCTGTTTCTCTACCGGTAGAGTTTAGACTTGGCCGTGTGACTTGCTTTGCCCAATGAAATATTCCAAAAGCAGAGGCTTGAAGTCTTGTGTGTTGGCATTTGCCATTACTTGAAGCTGTTTGCCTCTCTCTTGAGGCCAGAAATTCTCCCACCATTATGTGACTAACTGGTGACATGTCATCGTAGACCAGCTAGCCTGCCAACTGGCCGGCATGTGAGTGGAGCCATCCTAGACTACCCAGCCTCAAATGAGCCAGCTCAGACCAGAACTCAGAACTGGGGGGTGGGGGGGGAGAAAGAAAAAGGAATGTTGGCTGCTTTAAGCCACTAAATTCTGGGGCAGTTTGTTATGTAGGAATAGATAAGTGAAACATTTCCTTCATGAAAATTTCTTATAATCTCGAGATGTTCAGGAAGCTCTGAGAGTAACAGTTATGCAAAAAATAATGTTTTTATGTGCCAACCACAGAATCCTTTTTTCCCCTTAAAAACAAAGCAGATACTGTCAAACTAAACACAGCCTGAGTTAGAGGCCAGATAGCTAAGTCTGTGGTAGGTGTCACTGTGTGTATTTCAGAAGTTATTCCTTTTAGCATTATCCATACTTAAGACTCTTGGATCTTTCCAATGTCTCAGCACACAGTTGTTGTGATAAACATTAATATTTATCAAAAGGGATGTTTGAAACCAGTTGTATTTAACAAACTGTAGGCCATCTAAGACTCACTCCTGGCTTAGGAATCTTCTCAAATTCCTTTATTATGAGGTTCTTTTCTTCTGTTAAGCTGTAAAAAACAAACAAACAAAACCCAATAAGTTTGACAATGTACAAAAGAGTAAGCTATTTCTGCAGTAATAACTTTCTGCTTTCTCATAGAGTGTGCTTTCCATGTTTGTTTGCCAGGTCATCTGCTGTTCATTCTCTATGATGGCTTCAGTGACTCCTGGCTGGGGGCCTCCCCCCACCCTCCCGGTCTTCCCACAACACCATGTACACCTACCCATCAGAACAGTTACCTCACCACATCACAGCTGCTCGCCAGCAGCACCTCCTCCCTGAACTCTAACCCCTTCCCAGGTTGGCTCTAGGCCCGCTTTTATACTATTTGCAATGAATCAGTGCCTGCCTGGATTACTGCAATGCCTTCCTCTGACTCCATCAAATAAGGAGCTCTCCCTAGCCCACAGGTCTGGGAACTTGGAGCTAAAGACGCATGTGCACCATGTGTTATTTTTTAGGAATTTTTTTTTGCAATCATATAAACTAAGGTTAGCGTAATAAGTATGTGCCGATGGAATTTAATATAGGTCAGCTGTCTGGGCCACAGGCTGAAGTTGAACAGTCGGAGTTTTGAATACATATGCCTTTACTTTTAGAGCTTGCATACAACTTGACGATACTCCACTTCCAACCAAATGATCCTACACCTCACCCAGCCTGCCACCAGGGGGTGGTAGAGTGCTGCCATGTTTTGGTTGTAAAGGCTGCCTTAATGTCCCCGAGGTTCCAAAAATGATGACATGAAGCTCTCCCACAATACAAGACTCTACAGTTTTTACTTGTAAATAAGTACAAGATGGTCTTTTCTTTAAACAAACATAAGATGACTAATTCTTTAGGACATTTTAAACTAGTTACATTTCTATCGTGTTTTTTATTAAGCTAATTTTTTTCCTTAAAAGGATGCATATTTTCCTATTTAATAGAGAAATATATCATTCATAATCCCATCCCATCACACCACAGTTGACCATTTTTACTTTTCTTGTATCTTTTAATGATATTGTATGAAATGTTTACGTATTATTGAATCCGTTTTTACCAAACATGTAATTAAAAATATCTTCCCAATTTAAAAATATCTTCAAACTTCATAATTAATAATTTAATAGCTTCAAAATTTCCTAGTGGGTAGATGTTGCATAATTAAAAAATCCTAAATATCACCTGTCTTTCAGGGACTGTATCAGGTCATTTACATGCATCATTTCTAACTTTCAGAACTTACCAAGTAGGTATTGTTTTCTTCATTGTACAAATGAATAAACAGGAGTTAAAGCACCTTTTCCAAAGTCACACAGTCAAGGCTGAACTGACATTCAAGCCTACAAGCCTAGCTCTGACTCAATATCAAGCTGCCAGCCTCTGGCATACATTATTATTTAAATATCCATTATTTTTTTTAGAATTTAGAGTGCTTTCAGTTTTTCACTTAAAAAAATAATGTAGTAAATATCCTCATGCATTCTGTCTCTTTTTTTTTTCTCCTTTTAGATTCTCCTTTTTGCATGGCATTATTGAAATAAAGGAAAACCACTTTTGTGCCTATTGATATATATTAAATCTTAACCTTTTAAATTGACATTAACATTTAAATCTGCCTGACACTTCCAGCTTTCCTGTAGACTCAGGGTTGCTGCAGGGTCAAAACTCCTCCAAAGGGGCGCCTGAGTGGCTCAGTGGATTAAAAGCCTCTGCCTTCGGCTCAGGTCATTATCTCCGGGTCCTGGAATCGAGCCCCACATCTGGCTCTCTGCTCAGCAGGGAGCCTGCTTCCTCCTCTCTCTCTGCCTTCCTCTGTGCCTACTTGTGATCTCTGTCAAATAAATAAATAAAATCTTAAAAAAAAACAAAAACAAAAACAAAACTCCTCCAGACTCCTTTCTTTTCTGTAGCAAGAGAGTCCTGACTGAAACCGTGTCATCAAAGGGTTTTGGTTTTAAGGACTCATGAGTGAAGAGACAATATAGGAAGCCCTGGATGTTGTCATGGGCAGGAGACATCTTCCAGCCTGAATGGGTAGAAATTGCAAGAGGTAAATTTTTGAACCAGTAGAGGCAATAAACATCTAAGACTCAGCCAGTCCAAAGCCAGAAAGGGCTGCAATGGGCGGCTGTGCGCTCCTGTGAAGAGGTGCTGTAGCGTGGGCTGGTGGTCACTGATCGAAGATTCAGGTGACTCTAACATGCAGCCAGGGCTGAGAACCACTTCTGGGGCCAACAGCTGTTAAATTTTGACATGTCTCAGAATCACAGAGTTTGTCCAGGGTGGGGAGGAAGCTATCTTTTAAACAAGTTTGTCAGGGGATCCTCTTTCAGTTATGAAGATGACACCCTGCAAAACCTGTTCTAAGCTCATTCTGTTCTTGGTTTCCAGGGGAAAGCAGAAAAGATTAAAAAAAAAAAGTGTTTAGAGAGTGAAATCTGTTCCAGCTGTGGGTTTTTCCTTCCTACTGATCCTGATGACCTAGATGCCCCTCCGTCATAGCTAACATTCTGGAATTGCAGATGCATTGCCAAAATACTCCCTGTTCCTTTCTTGCCGGATGTTTGTTTCTTGGTTCCAACTTTGCTGTTACTACTAGACTAAGAATGGAAAACAGCCACCCAGACCTGGATGACAGCACGGGAACAGTGGGAACCAGCTAGGAAGCATAAAAAGTCACCACGGCCAACATCGAGGGACAGTTGTGTGCACGGGCAGCACAGGTGTCCCCAGTCTCCACGTCCCTACCCATGACAGACAGCGATCACTGACCATGGCTGAGACTTGTCAGAATGCCTCAGATTTAGCATGAGAGACACAATTTATTTGCTGTCCAGATCTGAGGAATTACTAGAAAGCCAAGAAGCCCCAAAAGGTAACAAAGCAAAGGCAAGGAAAAGGCTGAATAGAGTATTGGAAAATCTTTTCAGAGACCATGGTTAGAAAGATAGCGACTTCTTTGTTTAAAAAATAAGTTCTCAATAGTATTTATTTAATTATTCCATTATTTATTTATAATATTTAACTTACTTAAGAAGGTTACATAGTCTTTCCTAAACTGCATTTTCAAGAGGTCAATGAGTATTCATCTCAAAACTAAAACTCTGGTGACAGATTTAATTACTAACTGACCCTGTAATTATATCACCATTAGCATTTATTAAAGAGTTATATTGTGTGAAAACATGAGAAAATCAACCAAATTAGAGAGTAAAATTTTTTTCTCTAGAGCATTTGAAAAATATATTGTTTTTCATAGTTGCCAATGATTCAGAGGTTCCTAAAGATACTGGGGGCAGAGGGGTGTTAATTAGGGCTTCTATTATTTAGACCCTGAATAAAATGAGTTTGTTGTGCTGATCTGAAAAGTATCATCTGTATATTTGGATGAATGGGTTTCTCTCACTGGCTTAGTTCCTTTATTTTTAGGTGGGGATGGAAATATCTACTTTTTTCCTGGGGAGGGAGTATTGAGTGAATTTGTTTCTGTATCATATAATATAAAATATATTAAAGCCAATGAAATACAGCCTATAATTCTTTCCTGGTGATATTCCTTTTGGAATTACCATTGTTTCTATGAAATTAAGTTTGTTCATTCTTGAGCTGCTAATATTTGAGACTGGGAGGGAGTCTGCTCAAGCTAGAGTATTATGTGTTACAAATCCAAAAACAATACACACCAAACATTTCTGCAAATGTGCGTCCTGAATGTTCTCGTTCACTGTAGGTCACTGTGGACGGTCGCCTCCCCATCCCAAGTAACGCAGTGAACAATTTGTCTGTCTATACCTAAAAGTCAAGGGTTCTGGGTGTTGCTGGGGTTTTTTCCTTGGCAGGAACACTTGGAAATCTTAAACAATTTAAATATCAACTGACTTATGTTCTTCTTACCCTTTCGTGGAAATGTCAAGCATTCATATTTTCAATACTAATGAACAACCACCAATTGTTTTAATTTCATTATTTTCTCAACTGAAAGAGTGCTTACAGAGCACACAAATAGCTAGGGTTTCTTTTTATAGATCTCACTGTGAGCCTGAAACAAGTTTAGATTGAAAGACAGAAAAGAACTCAGATTTTTTTTTTTTTTTGCCCCGATTATAATTCTCCTGAGTCAGCTAGCCTTCTTCATCCCCCCATTGAAAAGACAGACCCCAATGAGAGGATTCAAAACTAAGGACTTACGGAGTCCTCAGAAAGTCACTCAGGTCATTTGCTTAGCTCTCAACAGGAGTGAATTATATTCGCTCCGTCAGAAATTTCTACCCACTCTTAAAAATACTCAGAGAAAGTTCTGCCACCTTAAAAGGTAACAAATTCCAGGAGTGATAATTTAGCTTTCTCTTCAGGGCCCAGCACCCAGCACACCAGAGCACAAAACTTGGATTGTAGTCATTCTGAAACTCAATCTAGAGAGTGTGGTTTGCTGAACAAAGTCTTCCACTGACTCACTTCTCTGCAGGAGGAATGTTGGAGATTTTGGAAGGAACATTTGCCTTCTAGCAATACATATCTACTTCAGTTCATT
Source organism: Mellivora capensis (assembly GCA_004024625.1). Classification (NCBI taxonomy): domain Eukaryota; kingdom Metazoa; phylum Chordata; class Mammalia; order Carnivora; family Mustelidae; genus Mellivora; species Mellivora capensis. The sequence goes on from PISX010010136.1 coordinate 50,701, forward strand.
GAATGACATCCTCTAAATCTGGATGAGTAATTAATTGCGTCTTCCAGAAGGCTATTATTACTTTCTCTCTTGATCCCGAGGAATAGTTTAGGAGAATAAGGTTGAGTTTGTGGCCCATGTTGCTATGTTAGAAAAACAGAAGGAGCCACATGTGACCCTCAGCTCACAGGGATTTGCCTGTAGATGTTTGTGGGCGCCCACCATGCAGCCACGTGGTCTGGCACTGCTGAAAGGACATGGAGCCACCATCAGGGTGAGAGAGGGTGAGAGCATGTGCCCAGTCCTTGTTCTCTGCCGTGTGTTCTTTGGCTACAGTTTACGGCTTTCCTGACACAGGGAAAACAAAGCAGGGATTTCCTCCTGAGGGCGTCTCCCTGTCACCTGGGCTTTTTTCTAGAAGTTGGGTAACCTTCTTGTTCAGGAATGGCCCGTTCTAGGAAACCAAGGAGAGAGCTAGGCTTTAATCATCTGAACGTTGCCATCTCCCACTCACTGTGCCTAAAATTCCTTCCGAATTGAGTCTCGTTTTTCTGACTTGGTTTATGTGGAAAGAGCTTGGCTCCATTCTGTCTTCAGTGTGTTTGATGAGAGAAGTGTGCACTTACCTATTTAATTTGTACTGATTGTGGAACTCTCTTTCTTTCACTGCATTATATTCGTTTTGATACTTGAGAAGTTGTTCTCGCATTTTAGAGACCTCGGTGGTGAATGCCTCAGGAAAATCATCAGCTTGCTGCAGGTGAAACTGCTGCTGCCGTATTTGCTCGGTGAAACGTTTGGCATCCTCTAGAAGTTGGACTTCTGACTCTTGCGTGCTGGATTCCATGAAACAGATTCAAATGATGATGAGGAGGTACTTTTAACACCCATAGTAGCTCGCCTGGGGGTCTAGCAGGGAGAGGAAGTAACATGTCCACACTACTCCCAGTTCCTTTCATTCCCAGGTTCAGTTCAATTCAGTGACATTTTTGTGCCAAGTATTGTACTGGGTACTGGAGGTGAATGGAGCTCACAGTCTCGCAAGGGGAATGGATGGCATAGGCACCTAAAGCACCAGGTGACAAGTACTACCACTAGTGTCTAGATCAAGATGGTGGGAGAGACAGAGAGCACTGAGTTGGATGGGAATGTGGTATTTGTACTTGACTCTGAGGAATAATCATGACTTCCCAGACTGGCAGGCGGGTTGATGATAGGGACTAGAATGAGTCCTCCCTTCAACTGCCCCGGCAATGCTGGCTTTCTCTAATTCCTGAGTTCTCCTGACCCAACTGTAGGAAAATCTTTTCCTCCTTAGTGAACTAAGAAAGAGCAAAGTTTTCTAATGACACTTTACTAGGAAACCAGGAAGAAAAATTCTCCTATAAAATTGTGGACCTCAACTACCTTACAGAGCTCTGATCCTATCTTCAATGTCTGGCCAGAGCTGGACTTGAATGTCACAGTCGAGGGCAATTCCCTATCTGGGATGTCTTGTCTCTGTCTAGGAAAAAAGGTTCAGTATCTGGCAAGCAGCAGATCTGAATGGACACAGAAACTAGACTTGGTGGAATCTTCTAAAACTACCCCCCTCTGCTGCAAGCTGGCGACAGCTGCAGCCTCATCAGCAGACTTGATTCATCTTTCTCAGAAACCCAGCTGCCTCTGCCAGCTACCTCTCCTCTATGGAAGCAGGACTGGTGCCATTTCTTGTGTTAAAGCCAACACTCCTCTTTGGTGCATGCCCCACCAAGCTTCCTCACCAAGAGAAACCTTCAGGGGTCTCCTCACGTGTAGAGATGCCCAATGGCTTGATCAAGGCTGTCTCAACTGAAGTCATCTGCTCCACCCATTTACTCTGGCTTTAACATGTCATTTGTTCAATAACATCCAGCGAAACATAATTTCCTGGGACATATATGTTCCAGGTACTATGTTAGGTCCCAAATAGCAATAGCGGTGACCGTGATAACACGGATAATTTCTATTAATGAAAGCTGGAGTTATTTCTTACCATTCCATTTCCTTGCATGTCAGTCTAAAGTTTGCCTGGTCTCCTTAATCTGAGTCTTCAGCTGTGGAGTCGTGAAGCATTGACTTGTGCCACAGTGTCTGTCTGAACTCCCCCAGAAAAAAAGTGGACAAGGTGGCTAGGGTTCTAACCAGAACACAAATGCTAATTTACCCACGTGGATTTGAAACACAGCGTCAGCAGGGGAGAACTTAACTTCTATAACGTGGTTCCAATGCAAAACTCAGTGGGTTTCAGTTCAGCATTTGCAGGCTGTGCCTGCCATGCTAAAACCTCTGCAGCAAGAGTGGAGAGCGCATCCTCGTGCCGTTCTCACCCAGCAGGCGGGAGGAGTGGGAGAGGGTGGTGGGTGTTTGTAATGACAAGAGAGGGAACTAAAGGGTCAAGAGGAGGTAAAATGTGGGTAGCAGAAGGGAAGTAAGGGTTTTGCAACAGAACCTGGAAGTAGGGAGAAACAACGCCATAGCCTTGGTCCTACACTCTTGTCCGTCACTGGAGCTCAGGGAACTGAACTGTGGGCCAGGGAAGGAGGAAGCCAAATCAGCACCCCACAAAGCACTGCCGCGCTCTAGATTAGAGCTGTCTGGAGCGTGAGAAATGTTGCAGTATTCCTTGTATCTGCAAAGGGACGTGGCGGGATGCCCTGAGAATTGCATGGGTTCTCCTCCCCCCTTTATGTTGAAAAAGCTTGCCCCAGCCTTCCCATCTAAATCTTCCAAGTTCCTGAGTCTTGAGAACTATGTGTACACACTGGCAGTCAGGGCCAGTTGTGGGAAATGGAGTCTCCATGAGGGATGGGGTGAGGGGTTAGCTGGAGGCTGGCATCGGGGAGGAGGAGCCAGAGCTGGATGGTTGTCGGGACGCTGATGGAGCTGAGTAAGTAGGTGGTGGGGTGAGAATGAAGTAGCTTGTAGGAATGCAGCCCTGCTCTCCTCCTGGTGCTTCACTCTTCCCCCAGGCTCCCATCCTCAAAGTAGCCAAATGGACTCTGGGCAGAGAGAGAAGTTGGGCTCATGTTTGAGGATGGGGGAGCAGATGGATGGGGAATGCCAGGATGGAGTTTCTATTCGTTGCTGTCTCTCCTTGGCTTTGAATGAAGACATACAAGGTTATGAGGCAGGAGGTTGTGGGGATAATGGAGGAGGAGGCTGGGAATAGTAAGAAGTAGCAGTAGAACTGGATTGCCCTTCTTTCTTCATTGATTTCTTCTTTCTCCCTGATTCCCAGTGATTCATAGCAGTTGGTTAGAAAACTTTGTGGAGTTATCCTGGGGAAGCCTATTCTCACCTGCTGCTGACTGTGACGAGGCTAAGGGGAGTAGACTAGGGTAGGTGGAAGGGGTGAGAAGACCACCGTCTCAGCAGATGTAAGCTGGGGTTGTGCTCGAACCTGTACCTCTGAGTGGTAGAGATGAGGAGAGAGAATCCTACAAGAGTGTCCTGTAGCAGATAATGTCCGTGTCCCACCAAATCCCACTCCCCACCCAGCCCACTCGGGGGGTCATCTGTAGCTTTGGTGGACAGTTACCATACACACTGACAGCACCTGTGTCCCTCTGCCTGAGAGCTTTCTCTGGCCACAGGAGCTTGCTTGGCTTCTCAGGGGGCATTGCTAGAAGTGCCAGGAGCTCATCTCCCTAGGAACAATGGTTAATCAACAAGGGATGGAAAAACAATGGGCCAATAGCCCAGTTTCCTCACCCTTTGGTGGGAGAGTTCAGAGGTGTGTTCCACACCCTCAGAGTCCTCAGTGAGACAGTCGGCCCCAGGGCAAACCTACAGAGAAGCACACTCCTGGCTAGATTCCTCCCTTCCCCATCTCACTTCTGCATTCTCCCGTGATCATTTCTGGTATCACTTCTCAAACCAGTTGAACTCAAACCTTAGCCTTGAGCCTGCTTTTGGGTGAATAAAAAATAAGATAGATCCTATCACACACACACACACACACACACACACACACACAGAAAGCAAATATGGTAAAAGATGTCTCCACATAAATGAATAACCTACCTTACCACGGTGTCATGCAGCAAAGTGTACTTGGCTTTTAACTCTGCCATTCGGGTTCCAGGAAGTTTTCCCATACTGTGTAACTAGCAAAGAGAAAACAAGATCACTGTTAGCCATCACCCTTCATATGCTTAAAGCAGAGACAAAATGGATATAGGGATATCTTATAAAATCTTCCCATCCAACATTAGAGAGGAAACATACCAGGCAATATGGTGCATTGCAAAGATGCTGGGTGTTTGGAGAAAATGGTTCTATTCTGCCTCTTGTAATCTCTATGTTCCTGATCAAGACTCTTACCTTTCTAGACTATGATTTCTTCATCTGCAAATTGAGGGAAGGAATTGAGCTAAATTCTTCCAATTGTAAAACATACTTCTAGGTTTAACAAGTAGCTTGAATAGTACAGATGACTAAAATGGCTATCTGTAAGTTGAGAGAACTAATAATTACAGAGCAACTATTACGGGCAACTGTTGTACATCAAGTGTTTCTTTGTCAGAAAGGTTTTGTGAAGTAGGGATTATGTCCATTTTAAACTAAAGTTGAGAAAGTTAAGTGATTTGTTTCAAAGTTACAGAGCTGGTTAAAGGCAGTATCAGAATGTAAACCCAAATGGTCTAGCTCCAAAAATCCACGATTGCGCCCCTGTCCCACAGTCTCTCTGCCTCTACAGCCAAAGAAGCATGCAAGTTTATTTGGTACATAAAGTGGTATTATTTTTTCCTTTTTCATTTCTGGTAAAAGAACATTTGATTTGCTCTCTGAGTTATAGGATAAATAGTAATAGACATCGGAGTACAACATGAAACGCTGACGTTTTACTATAATGCGATGAGCATTTGTGTTAGGTTTGACTTTAAGTGAACTGCTACTGACATAGTATCAAAAAATGGAACTAAAAAAAAGATTTGTGTTTATCAATGCCATGTTGTTCTTACCTCCAAAATATTTCTTGAGTCTCTCCATTTTCATCTTCTTTCCCTGGCCCCACTCATCCAAGTCCCATCCCATCTCAGCTAGACTACTGCAAAACTCCCCACTGTCCCCCTCCCCATCCCTGCATCCACTCAGGCCCCCATCTGTCTACATTCCAGGGAGATTTTTTTAAAAATCAAACAAGGTTTTGCTATGCTGAATTTTTAAGGCTCAAGGGAAACAGAATTCAAGACCCTGGAGATGACCCCTGAGGTCCTGTATGACCCTGCTACCTCCCAGTCTCCTTTCAAAACCCACTCCTCAAGCTATTAATGCTCCAGCCACACTGGTTTCCTTTTATTTCCGTAAATGCATGACTCTCTGTCCTTGCCCTGGGTTAGACTCTATTTCTTGGCTTTCCTCTCTCTTCCCACCCCACCCGCCATGATCATTTGTTTTGTTTCTTAAATTCCACATACCAGTGAAATTATATCGTATCTGTCTTTCTCTGACCAGCTTTTTTCATTTAGCATAATACTCTCTAGTTCTATTCATGTCATGGCAAATGGCAAGATTTCATTCTTTTTCATGGTTGGGGAATATTCCATTGTATATACCCACTGCATCTTTATCCATTCACTAGTCGGTAGACATTTGGGCTCCTTCGATAATTGGGCTGTTGTTGATAGTGCTGCTATAAGCATCAGGATACATGCATCCTTTGGAATTAGCAATTTTGTATTCTTTGGGTAAATACCTAGTAGTGCAATTGTTAAATCTTGGGGTAGTTCTATTTTTAACTTTTTGAGGAGCCTTCCCACTGGGTAAAGAAGATTTTTAAGCCCTTTGAGGAGGTTCTATTTCTCTCAATATCAAATATTTTGAAATGTATTAATATGCCACCTTACATATAATTCACATGTAATTTCTTAAGTGCTGAGCTGCTATTTGGTAGGTTGACCTCATGGTACATTTTATCAATATTTCATTAAACACATTAATTTTGTTTCTTCAGTTTTCTTTCTGCATTTTTGAGTTAATATGTAATTTACTTCAGATCTCAAACATTTTCACTAGTTTCCTAAAATCGGTGTAGGACATCGGCACTGCGCCTTTAAGGCCTAACATGTTAAAAAAAAAAAAAAAAAGCCTTGCATATGGGCCCTCTTAAAGGAGAAAAATTACTGGGAAAAAAATTATGAAAATGTAAGGGTGAGAATATGTGTTTGTATGTGTGTGCATGTAATATGAAGACCATGTGGGGACCAGCCTCATAATTAGGCAACAAGTTAACTACTCTAGGTAAACCACTGGGTAAGGTAATTAGGGACTCTTATGTTTAAAAACACATATAGTATTTATAATTTTATTTTCAAGCTGAAAAGACATTACCTCTCATCTACTGCCCTGCATGATGGAAGCAGAAGCAAATGTGACCTAGGTCCTCCCCTCAGGTAGCTCACTGAGAAGAGAGACAAAAGGAAGTGTCACTCTCCACTCAGTAGTTTTATTGTGAGTAAATAACCATATTTGGTAGTATGCCATTATTTTCTCTATATTGTAAGTGAAAGCAGATGAGTAAGATTATAAATTATAGACCACTTGCAGGGGGTGGAACTTCCAGAATGGTCATTTGAAGAGCTTGATGAATCCTCTTCCTCAAAGAAACATTGACTCAACTCATCAAAAGTATCTAACACAACCATTTAATGGACCTAAGGACAGGTAAAATATTGAGATGTATCTATTTAACAAAATCCGAAACTCAGTAAGAGCAGTAGTCAACCATGGCATTTGAACCAGGAACTGCACCCATTACCCCAGCCCCATGTGTGGAAGAGCTATTCTGAGCAGCCTTAGCAGCCAGTGAAGAGCTCATCTGCCCCACCTTCCTATTTATTGCTAAAAACCTCTTCAGGGGGGTGGGGCAAAGTTCAAAATAAAAACAAGAAGAAAATATCTATACAGAGACATCAGAGGCTGCACACTGTTGGGGAGACACACTTCACAGAATTAGTCCAGCCAAGTCACTAAACAAAAAAATGAACAACAGTAACACAAACCCAACAGCAACAACAAGAAGCCTTGGGAGAGTCAGAAACCAGAGTTGTTAACAATATATTATCTAAAATGGCCAGTTATCAACAAAAAAATTATGAGTCCTTCAAAAAAATAGGGGGAAAAAGGGCAAAAACTCTTTTGGGAGGAGTGCAGATGTTGACTTAACGAAGACTTCAAAGCAGCTATTATAAATATGTCCACATAATGAAAGGAAACCACATTTAAAGAATTAAAGGAGAATATGATGGCAATTCATCAAATAGTGAATATTGATAAGGTATTGATCTAAGATGATAAAAAGTTCTTTGGGTCATAAGAATGTATGGTTTTTATATTTTTATGTTTGCTTATCTGTATTTTCTAATTTTCTCCAAACCATGTATTACTTTTAATAATAAAAGGATATTAAAATATGCTTGAAAATTATTGCTGTAAACAGTAGGGATTCAGAGCAGAATTTCAAACTGGAGAGGGCCAAATTCAGATCCTACTGGCAGATACACCCAGACTTAGTGAAAAGACTTAGCTCAGACTTAGTGAAAACCCAGCTGTACTAAGTCGAATCTTTTCTAAAATACCAGTTGTTTGAAACCCAATGGCAGGTGGGCCACCGGTACATGTTGGCAGGTTTTATGACTACAGAGAAAGCAGGAAGATAAGAGAGACTTCCTTTTGTATTTGTTGTTCTGTCATCCCATTAGCCAGACTACCTTTGATGCCTACAAACCTATGAAGAAAGCTGACGGGACAAAACATCTGGTATACCTTTATAGTTTCTACATAAATTGAAAAAATTTAAGTCATTGATGTTTAGAAAGAAGATTGAGAAACTATCTTTTATTTGGTCTAATCTTCTAAAAACAAGTCTGTCTTAAAAAGATCAGGGCTCCTGGGTGGCTTAGTAAGTTAATCGTCTGCCTTCTGCTCAGGTCATGATCCCAGGGTCCCGGGACTGAGCCCTGCATTGGGCTCCCTGCTCAGCGGGAAGCCTGCTTCTCCCTCTCCCTCTGCCTGCTGCTCCCCCTGCTTGTGCTTTCTCTCAGTCAAATAAATAGATAAAATCTTTTTTAAAAAGAAAAGAAAAAGATCAAACTGTGAAGAATGGATTCTAGCTTTCTTAAAAATAAAATTCACGATCTGGATGTAATATAGATCTAACAGTGCCTCTTCTGTGAAACTGTAAAATGTCTCCATAAGCGAGTCTACCTCTGGTTGGGAACTTCAGACTCAATTCTAGAGGATGAAATGCTTCACTTGTCAACATGAACATGGAAAAAATGGTTGCGTTTTCACACTGCATGATACAAATGGGCACAGAAACCAAGTTTGTCATGTTTTAAAAATGCAGGATCAAAGGCATAGAACATAAGACCCAACTGAAATTGTCAAAGAGTATACATAGGGAAAGGTTAGAAATAATGTCATGAAGTTCCTAAATATGATTTCACAATAGATAATTGTGTTACTGAATTGCCTTGGTTGTAACTGAGACTGGAAGGAAACATTTACTCTAGAGCTGAAAATTTAACAAGGGTTCATGATTCATGGACAACGTGTAATGATACGGAAAAAATTTCAAACATGGAAATTCTAGGACATTCCAAGGGAAGTAAGAACTTTCACCAAGTGAACTTAATGCGGAAGGGGGTCAGCATGAGGAAACAATTAGGTGCCTATGTGGGTGTTCGCAGGGAATCACAGTGACCATGGTTATTAACCTATTCGATTCTTGTTGCCTCTTTGACACTACCTACTGGTTTGGTCTTATCCTGATAATGACTGGCTTTGGGGACCAAAACTTGAAAGCATAAACTTGAAAGCATAAACCCTTACCATCCTTGTCTCCTACGCACACCCTCCCTTTCTCTGCTACAAATAAACAACATGGCCATTTGAAGCAGTTTCCAAATGCAACTGAGCTTTCAGCAATGCTTTGTCACTCACTATTGTTTGACTTTTCCCCTTCATTGTTGTATTAAGCTCTAGATTTCCCGTATACCTAACTCATTCACCAAACAAAATTAAACCACCTGAACTCATCCTCTACATCAATGGATCCATTTATCTACAGTCACGCCTACCCTTAACTTTTCTGAAATCTCAAAAATGAAGTCCTCCTTTCCTCCTGGTTAGCGCAAACCTAACCACCTGTGTTTTCAAATATATTCTCTTACCTTGTCCTAGATATTAAAGCATCGGCTATACCTTTCTTTATAATCTCTATTTCTCCGTCTTAATTGGATCAGCCTAATATTGTAGTCAAGTACATCACAAGTGGACTTCGATTTGCATTCCAGCCTTACTACTTTTTTTTCTCAAATTCCAGTGTAATTAGTGTAAGATGTTACATTAGTCTCAGGTGTACAATCCTATACATGACTCACTGCTCATCATGATAAGTGTACTCTTAATGATAAGTGTACTCTTAATCCCCTTCATCTATTTCCCTCATCTCCCCACCCATCTCCCTTCTGATAACCACCAGTTTTCTATATTTGAGTCTGGTTTTTTTGTTTGTCTCTTTTTTCTTTGTTTCTTTGTTTTGTTTTTTTTTTTAAGATTTTATTTATTTATTTGATAGAGATCACAAGTAGGCAGAGAGGCAGGCAGAGAGAGAGGGGGAAGCAGGCTCCCTGCTGAGCAGAGAGCCCGATGTGGGGCTCGATCCCAGAACCCTGAGATCATTACCTGAGCTGAAGGCAGAGGCTTTAACCCACTGGGCCACCCAGGCACCCCTCTTTTTTCTTTGTTTCATCCCACTCTACTACTACTTCACTTTGTAACTTGGAATCATATTTAATCAATCTGTGCCTCAGTTTTGTCAACCCAATTTCATAAGTCTATAGTGAAAACTAAATGAATAATTATATGTAAGGTTTTGGTGTAGTGTTGAGTACACAAATAAGAGCTTAATCAACAGCAGGTATTTTATTATCATCGACATTATCCTCAACTTATAAATTTGCTCAAGTCTTTCTCATTTAAGAAACAAACAAACAAAATCCACCTTGGGTGCTATGCTCCTGTCTCTGTCTCCTTCACTCTCATTTCAGCTTTTCTCAAAGGAGTCATCTCAGCTCTGTATCTCCACTTCCTTACCTTCCAGTCCCTCACCAGTTCATAGTCATTGGCCTGTTAGCACTTGACCAAACTGATTAATTCACAGATGACTATCTCATTTCTCTGGTTGATTTTGAGATTTTTCTTTTAACCCCTGTTTTCCAGTAATTTGTGTATGATTTATCTGGATATGGTTTGCTTCGGCCTGAGATCTGTCCACATGTTGGATCTGTGAGTTCATACTTTTCATCATGTTTAGAAAAATTTCAGATGTTGGTTTTTCAAATATTTTTTCTGTCCCCCTCTCCTCTCCTTCTGCAACTAATTATTCATATGTTTAGCCATTTGATGTCCACAGATCACTGATGTTCTCTTGATTTTTACTTTACACTCTTTCTTCTTTGTCTCATTTTGAATAGTATCTATCATTACATCTTAAAAATCCTCTAATCTCCTTTTCTTTATAGTGTTTAATCTGCTGTTAATCCCATCCAGTGAATTTTTTATCTCAGATACTGGATTTTCATCTTTAGAAGTTTGATTTGAGCCTTTTTACAGCTTTTCTCTTTTCTCGTTACATTTATGCTTCCTTCCACCTTTTTTCCAACATTCAAAATCTCTGTATCTGTTCTGATGTCCTTGTCTATTAATTCTGTTTCTGTTCTATTCCATTGTTTGATTCTTCTCCTCATTATAGGTCATCTTTTCCTGCTTCTTTGCATGCCAGACATTGTGAATTTTATACTATTGGGAAATTGATTTTTTTTAAATATTCCTTTAAATATTTTGGGACATTGTGAGTCATAGTTAAAAACTTGGAACAGTTTGATCCTTCCAAGGCTTTGCTTGCGATCTTTGTTAAGGAAGTCCAGAATGATCTTTTGTCTAGGGCTAATTTGGCCCCACTACGGAGCCAATACCTTTGTACTCAGTGCCCACACATTAGGAGGTCTTTGTATTCTGATTGGTGGCAACGTGAACTATTGGCTCTGTGTGAATTTCAGGTGTCATTCCACCTGTTCCACCCCTTCCTTTCTGGGAGTCCTGTCTCCAGGCTCAGCAATATCCTTACAAACATGCACGGATCAGTATTCCTCTGCAGATCTCTGGAGCTTCTGTCCTCTGACACTCTTCCCTCTCCTCACCTTTCTATTTTAGCCAACTTGGCCTCCCTGAATCCCCAAACGTGTCACCACAAATCAGCAAGACCACCTGGGTCTGTTTGGGTTCCCCCCCCCCCATGCTATCCCTTGGAAACTCTGAGTTGTACGATGGCACAATTATAGATCTCCATTCACCATATACCCCCAGAGATTACTGCCCTGTGCAGTCTGTTGTCCAAAGTCTGAAAACCACTGTTTCATCTAATTTGATTTTAGTTGTTTAAGGTAGGAGGGTGTATCTGGGTCCTGTTACTTCATCTTAGTCAGAAGTAGAGCCCCAGTGACCTCTTAATTATTATATTCAAATGACATTTCTCTGTCCTTAGCTTACTTGATAATTTTATAACATTTATTACTATTGACCTATTATAGTTCATCATTCCTGGTACTCTCTCCTCTCCCAGGTCCTGTAATACATAGTCTCAGTTGTCTCTCTTACTTTTCTGTTTTCTTCTCTGGTCCTCCCTTTAAAAGCTGGTGCCATCCAGGATTTGGTCCTTATCTTTTCCCTTTTTATATTATTTACTTTCCCCAGGGCCTCTTATTCACTCCCAGAGTCCAAGATACCCCCTAACAGAGGGGTCTGCAGGCTGTTGGAACAGCTAGAACTTTTTTTGGTCAAGGAACTTGTAAGACTATGGCAGTTAGGGTTAGAGAGTAATAAACTTTTTTTGTCCAATACCTGGAATACATTTACTTAATTATTTACTTAATACAGTATCAGTGTTCAGGTATTGTGATCATTTTTTAAGACAGAAACTTCTCATGTGGCATTTTATCCTTTAATAAACAAAATATGTAATTCTTTGTGGAGCATGTGCAAGAGATAACTAACCACTTACCCCAACTTCAAGTCTTTGAATATGTCCCTCTGTGCTGCCAGCAAAACACAATTTTCACCTTGTTTAAGCCCTTCAAAGGATCCCATCATCTTTAGGAATAACTCTAGGTCCCTTAACATAGGCTTTCATTAGACAAGGGCTTTCATTATCTGGCAGCTACCACCCTCTCCAAACTGGTCTCCTCCCTTTCTAAACCTCCTATACCATTTCAGTTCTATGTCATGGCCTGCGCTGGGCAGAATGATGCTCTTCCCTTTGACCCCAAAGATGTCACATCTTAATCCCCTGTGACATACCTAGTGATATGTTAGTTTACATGGCAGAAGGGAATTCGTTGATGTGATTAAGAGTGTGGACCCTAAGATGCAGAGATCATTGTGGATTACCTGACTGGCCCAGTCATAGGAGTACTTAAAGCAGAAGACCTTTCCTGGCCAAGTTAGATGAAATAGAAGAAGGAGGAAAGATTGCAAGTGTGAGAAGGACTTGGCCTACTAGAGGAAGGGGGTCATGGGACAAGGAATGTGTGTAGCCTCTAGAAGCTGGAAAAGGAAAAGAACCAGACACTCTGGTAGAGCCTCTAGAAAAAGAATGCAGTCCTGTCTACACCTTGATTTTAGCTCAGTGAGAACCCTGTTGGACTTCCAACCTACAGAATTATACGATCATAAATTGTTGCTGTTTAAGCCATCAAATTTGTGGTAATTGGTTAGGAGAGCAATAGAGAATGAGACAGTTCCCAACCCTACCACACCTTCCCCGATCTTCAATTTCTTTTCTCTCTTGTCTGCTTGGAGAACTCTTATTCTCCCTTTAAAACATCTCAGTGGTCATCACCTGATACCTCCAGGAAGAATCACTTCTTTTTCTCTATTTTTAGATGCATCTATTACAGTACACATTGTACACTACTGTCAAAATATGTTTAAACATGTTTCTCTCTCTAGGTTGTGTATTCTTTGGTGATGGAAACACTACCTTACTCATCTTCTTTTTCCTTTTTTAAAAATTTTTAATTTTTTAATAAACCTATAATGTATTATTAGCCCCAGGGGTACAGGTCTGTGAATCGCCAGGTTTACACACTTCACAGCACTCACCATAGCACATACCCTTCCCAATGTCCATAACCCCACCACCCTCTCCTGACCCCCCTCCCCCTAGCAACCCTCAGTTTGTTTTGTGAGATTAAGAGTCTCTTATGGTTTGTCTCCCCACCGATCCCATCTTGTTTCATTTATTCTTTTCCTACCCCCCAAACCCCCCACATTGCATCTCCACTTCCTCATATCAGGGAGATCATATGATAGTTGTCTTTCTTTGACTGACTTATTTTGCTCAGCATAATACCTTCTAGTTCCATCCACGTTGTCGCAAATGGCAGGATTTCATTTCTTTTGATGGCTTCATAGTATTCCATTGTATATATATACCACATCTTCTTTATCCATTCATCTGTTGATGGACATTTAGGTTCTTTCCATAGCTTGGCTATTGTGGACATTGCTGCTATAAACATTTGGGTGCACGTGCCCCTTTGGATCACTATGTTTGTATCTTTTTTTTAAAAATTTATTTATTTATTTATTTATTTTTTTGTCAGACAGAGAGAGAGAGAGAGCACAGGCAGACAGAGTGGCAGACAGAGGCAGAGGGAGAAGCAGGCTCCCTGCTGAGCAAGGAGCACGATGCGGGACTCGATCCTAGGACGCTAGGATCATGACCTGAGCCGAAGGCAGCCGCTTAACCAACTGAGCCACCCAGGCGTCCCACTATGTTTGTATCTTTACGGTAAATACCCAGTAGTGCAATTGCTGGGTCATAGGGTAGCTCTATTTTCAACTTTTTGAGGAACCTCCATGCTGTTTTCCAGAGTGGCTGCACCAGCTTGCATTTCCACCAACAGTGTAGGAGGGTTCCCTTTTCTCTGCATCCTCGCCAGCATCTGTCATTTCCTGACTTGTTAATTTTAGCCATTCTGACAGGTGTGAGGTGGTATCTCATTGTGGTTTTGATTTGTATTTCCCTGATGCCGAGTGATGTGAAGCATTTTTTCATGTGTCTGTTGGCCATCTGGATGTCTTCCTTGCAGAAATGTCTGTTCATGTCATCTGCCCATTTCTTGATTGGATTATTTGTTCTTTGGGTGTTGAGTTTGCTAACCTCTTTATAGATTTTGGATACTAGCCCTTTATCTGATATGTCGTTTGCAAATATCTTCTCCCATTCTGTCAGTTATCTTATGGTTTTGTTAACTGTTTCCTTTGCTGTGCAAAAGCTTTTGATCTTGATGAAATCCCAATAGTTCATTATTGCCCTTGCTTCCCTTGCCTTTGGCGATGTTCCTAGGAAGAAGTTGCTGTGGCTACCTTACTCATCTTTGAGCCCCAGCACATGGCTTGGTATCTCGTAAGGGCTCAATAATGTTTGCTAACCTGTTCCTGATCTAAGCTTATCTTAAAACAAATGATACAGTTGGAAAAACTCTTGTTCATTCACTTACTTGTCAGAGAAGGTGAGTATAAAAGAGGAATTAGGGCAAGATAACTTGGCCTGAAGATAGACTCAAAAGAGCAGAGAATGTGACGTACAAAGCCAGCTCCCTCACCCACAGCTTCTCTTCTCCCTTCTGTGTGGTTGGCAAGGCGCATAGGTTGAGCAGAGAGATCTGGGACTGTTCCCCCACAGCTGTCTTATGCCTCCTCTGGTGGCTCACCCCAGGAATTCAAGGGAGAGGCTCCAAGGGACAAACAGGACCTCCCAAGAGTTAAGGTATCAAGTGCAGTGGACATTGTGGATGAGTAATGTGATTGCTTAGGTATGTAAGACTTCAAAGTTAAGTTATACTAATTTTAAGATAAGATGTGCAGCCAAATAAATAAAAAGCATGCCTCAGCATGGACATGCTAGAGGGTAGCATTCCTTTAAAACACTCAGATTTGTCCCACTGAAGCTGCAATTGCTTGGAACTTTATCAATCATTTGTCCCTCATTTAAAATTTTGCCCCTTTCCTTCCAAAGATCATGAGGAGAAATGGTAGCAGGTTGGAGCGGCGGTAAGCCTGGGAGGCAGGAAATGAGCCAGATTGAAATCCACATGCCTCTTCGAGAGCTTCAGAGGGTGAACAAATGACAAAGAGCAAAGAACTTAACAGGCCCAAAGACACGAGGGGCAGTCATATAAGGGTTAGAACAGAATCAGAGTCAGGAAACAGAGCCAGGTTAAAACTAGTGAACGACTGGGAGGCCTGTGTGGCTCAGTTGGTTAAGTGGCTGCCTTCGGCTCAGGTCATGATCCCAGTGTCCTGGGATCGAGTCCGACCAGCATCGGGCTCCTTGCTTGGCAGGAAGCCTGCTTCTCCCTCTGCCTCTGCCTGCCACTCTGCCTGTGTGCGCTTTCTCTCTCTCTCTCTCTCTCTCTCTTTCTCACAAATAAATAAAAAATCTTAAAAAAAAAACACAAAAAACTAGTGAATGACTAACTTCACAAAATAGGAGCCAGAAGAGTAGGGATAAGGGGCGGGGGGTGGGGGGTGGTGGCATGGGCCCCAGAAAGCATTGTGTTGCCATTGTGTGCTGACCAATCAGCTTTCAGTTTTTCATGCAGAGTCCCACCTCAAGATCACCTTTAATGATCTTGAGTGGGTTTAGGCAGTGAGAACCCTGAAAAGCTGGGGTCCTTAAAGCCAGGTCATTTCTCACATAAGGATTGTAAATGTATGAAGGTCATGTCCACAGCTGACCATCATTCATCTCACTTCATGGTTCACAGACCAAAGCCCCTGCTCTGACCCTGTCCTCTGGGGGCTGGCTCCCTGGACCCGGCTGATCTCTCTGCTGCTGAGCAGGTATGGGCACCCACTATCAGGCCTCCTCTGGTGTGTTCACAGCACTGCCCCTCCCAGCTGGCTGCCAGCCAGGGACCCCCAGCTCTGGGCCAGGAGGTGATAGGGAAGGGATATAACTTCTCCCCACAACAAACAAACTTGGGACTTCTGGTGTCCACCTTCCTGTTTTGAAGATGCTTCTGCCCACAGGGCTCTTGCCAGTATTCACAGCAGCGCCCTCCACTTCCCCTTCTGGCAGGCAGATTGTGAGGGACAATAAAGTCTTTCACTGCCGATTGCAGAAGTGTTCTTTAAAAAAGAACAAAAACCCAAAGTTGCGGCTTGAATTTCCCTATTGATACCATAAAATAGAAACTTGGGAGCAGAATATGGGGATGTTTGAACTCCATTCTTGCTTTTTGCTTTTTTTTTTTTCCAACATTTTTTACTTGATCCATACTTCAGAATATATGGTTCTAAAAGATATACATATAAAACATTTCATCCAAGAAAAATAGAATTACACATTTTCTTCAAGTATACATAGAAGAATCCCCTGGTTAAATCACATAAAAGGAGACATAAAATTTAAGAAAACTGAAATCATACCAAACATATTTTCCAACCACAATGGTACAAAACTAAAGATTAGCAATGAAACAAAGCTGGAAAGTCATATGAAATATTTAATATGTGAATATTAAACAACATACTACCGCACAAGCAATGGGTCAAATAAGAAATCAAACAACAAATCAAAATAGGTCTGTTTTGTTTTGTCTTAAAAGAGAAAGAAAACACAATATTCTAAAAATATGGAATGCAGCAAAAACAGATGTTAGAGTAAAATTTATTCTATAAATATTTGTATTAAAAAAGCTCAAATAAACAACATCATACCATAAGGAGCCAGAAAAAAGAGAAACTTAGCTGAAATTTAGTAGAGGAAGGAAATAACAAAGAAAAATCAGAAATAAATAGAGACCATAATAAACAGTAACAAAACATTGAAAGTGATGACCAGTTTTTCCAAAATAATAAACAAAATTGGCAATATTTTAACTATATTAACTAGGAAAAAAAGAAGACTCAAAAACCAAAGGGAGAGATAAAGAGAAAACAAAACAATAGATACCATAGAAACACACAGTGTGGTAACAGATGACTATAAACAATTCTATACCAACAAATCAGATAACTTAGAAAAAAAAAACCCAAGTAATTTCTAAAAACACACAAGTTACCAAGATTGAATCATGAATCTTGCTTGAATCCAAGAAATAGAACATCTTCTTAGACCAATAACAAGGATGAAAGTTGAGTTAGGAATCAAAATCTCTCAGCACAAAAAAGCCCAAGACCACAAGGTTTCACTGGTGAATTCTACGAAACATTTAAAAAAAATTAATGATAATCTTAATTAAAATGTTACAAACAGGGGAACAGAGGGAACTCATTCAAAATCATTCTGTGAGGCCAGTATTACCCTGGTATCAAAGCAGGATAAAGACAATACGAGAACAAAAATATCTAGTTTGTCTGAAATAAGTATTACTACTTCAGCTGTCTTTTGACATACATTTGTGTTATAAATGTCTCTCCACCTCCACCCCTCCCACTTTCAATCTGCAGGTGTCTTTTGGTCTAAAATGAGTCGTAAGTTCTACTCTTGTTAGTTCACTGGTAAGGGGGCTTTAAATCCTGGCAGCGTATTTGGACAAGCCATTTCATTTTTGTTAAATTTATTTCAAGTATTTTATCTTTTTTGATTCCATTATAAATGGAATTGTTTTCACAATTGCATTTTTAGATTGTTTATGACTAGTGTGCAGAAGCCATTCAATATTGTTCACTAAAATTATTAACCATGAAAATAGAGGACAGCCCTCATCACCCTGCATTTTTAAGTGTTCTGTCAATGTTTAAATTAAGGCAGAATATCTTTGACTCTCTTGTTCATTTGATGTATCCTGACCATCTAGAATAGGCTATACTAAAGTACAAACAAGTATTTAATGAATGAGGCCACTATATCTCATACATTCCTCAAAGTATACATCTTTTAGGGTTGAAGTCTTGCTCACATGTCTATCTACCAGACAAAAAGCTCTCTGGAGGCAGGGATCATTTTAGTGCCCCAAGAACCTTGCATAGTACATGGTACATGGCAGGTGCTCAGCACATGTCTGAAGAACTGAAAAGTCTCTAGCATGGTGGGGGGGTGACATGAAGGATTGACTATCTCACAAAAGGAAATTTCAACATACAGCTTTCCCTCTCACATACACGTGTGAATTGGGCCTAATGATCACCAAGGACATCACCAAGAGAAAATAAAGAGGTCAGTCTAGGAGGGACACGAGCAGCCTGAAGGGTGTTTGTGTGTGTGTGCATGTGTGCATGTAGGAAAGAGGACATAAACTTGATATAGATTATGGGAAATTTATGGATTGATTGACTACATGTGGAATATTCATTGTCTCTACAGTTGGGAATGAGATATTAGGCGCTTTTGAATAGAAAATTTGTTCAGACATTTTCTCCTGGCCCCTTGCCATCCAGGGGAAGTCTGCAACTCAACGTGATTTATCTCTGAGGATGCATTACTCAGCCCGTAGCTAATATTAATACCTTCAGTAGATTGATGGGCTTAACGTAAGTACCAGAGAGATTCAAATCCATAATTAAAGCAGAAAACCCAATATTAGAATATTTGAATCCTAAGAAGAACTCTTTAAAGGGCAAGATAATAGAATTTTTTATAACCAAATGAGTATCATAAAGTGTTACATTTAAACATAAGGTTAGATCCTAAGTATCTTCGTAGTGTATGTACTAATATGAACCATTAAGTCACCTTATAAATTTCTTGAAATACTGCAATTGAATGGTAACAGATGGATAGCTATTACCCATGGCAATTATAAAACAAATTATCTTGGAATTTCCTCAGAAAAGGGTGGAATATTCAGAAATTAACACAGTTTGCCAAGAAATCTGGCTTCTATGATATTTGGAGACATATTTTGTTAGCTTGTCTTAGTTTTGGAAAAAGGAAAGAAAACCATATAATACCACAAGTATAATTTTAACTTTCTTCACTTGATACCAACTTTGATACCAAGCAAAGTAAAATGAAAAAAAAAGTTAAAAAAAATAAGATTGTAGCAAATATTTCACCAAACACAGCTGTTTCTAGTTCACTAAGTCAACTATTACAAAATATTTTAATGTGCCTCTGGCAAACACAAATAGCCTCATTTCATGGAAATACCACATTTCCAGTTATTCCTGATAGTTTGTAACAGTTTAAGGATATGTAACCATTCTATAAATTTCTCCTTTCGTCCTCCCTCGCTCCCTCCTTCCCTTCCTTCCTTCCTTCCTCTTTCTTTCTTTCTTTCTTTCTTTTTTCATTACTACAGATTTCTGTATCAGTAAAAAAGGATAAGACACTACCTAATCTTTAAACACGTGTGAGATAGACCTTAATCCATGTCATGTCAATCATGTCATAAGAGCATAGTTCACAACTGCAAACTAGTAGTCAATAGTATAAATACATTCTGCAGATGGTTTTACTATGCACTATTTAAAAATAAAATTAGAAAATTACCTGGCAACATTTAAAAATTGGTAGATTTTACATAAAAATGGAATTTTCCGCTTCTCTTTAAAAATTACTAGATTTGATGACACTGGATTCATATTCCAACATTGCAACAAGCAATTGGCATTTAGCAGAGGCTGACTTTCAGAGATACTTAAAGAGGCTAACCCTTTTAAAAGGAGCACAGTCTGCCTCACCCATTCCATGGATGGCTCATGTCCTCACACCTTGGCTGTTTCACTTATTTATGTTGCTTTTATGGATATTATAGGCATTTGAAATTAGGACTCTGTACATATTTTATGTTATATGTATATGACATATATTCCTAGAGGTAGAAAATAATTAAGATAATGGGTCCATTTATAAAACTCTTGCACAAACTTTTTGGAATATCATATTCCTTGGGATTGTATATGTCTCTTTTGCCTATCTGTGTACTTCCCAGAGCACAAGGGTGTATGACTACATCATCTGAATTTAAGAACTTGACAGCTAGGGACGCTTGGGTGTCTCAGTTGGTTAAGCATCTCCCTTTGACTAGGTCATGATTTCAGAGTCTAGGGATCAAGTCCCCACATCAGGCTCCCTGCTTAACAGGAAGTCTGCTTCTGTCTCTGCTCCTCCCCCTGCTCATGTGCATGCTCCCTCTCTCTCCCAAATAAATAGAATTTTTTTAAAAAGAATTAAACAGTTTAAAATTTGAGATTTTCTGTTTTTCCATTTTTTCTCCTGATAAATTTATCAAATAAACACGAATCTGATAGTTTTTTGACTAATTGACATATTTAAAAATTATTTAAACTTAAATATTTTATCATTTGGAGGCTGAAATGAATTTTCATTTCAATAAAACACCATGGAACAAAAAATCAGCTAAAAAGA
This sequence comes from Mellivora capensis, assembly GCA_004024625.1. Taxonomy (NCBI): domain Eukaryota; kingdom Metazoa; phylum Chordata; class Mammalia; order Carnivora; family Mustelidae; genus Mellivora; species Mellivora capensis. The sequence goes on from PISX010010136.1 coordinate 71,090, forward strand.
TTATGAAGACACTATGAAAAATTGTCAGCTAAATTTTGTTGGGACTGAAAAACAGGAAACATTCTGTTAACATAAAGGACTTAAAAAAAAAAACTACAAATATTATCCTTGTAGTTAACTATCCCTTTGATTCTGTGCTTTATGAGATTTGACAAAACCAAACCAAACCAAACAACAACAACAACAACAAAGCCCTGTAATTTGTAAGTGGAGTGCAGATAAATTTTTAACAACTTACTCCAGTAGTTAGCCTTTTAGTAGAGGTTTGGGCCAAATAGAAAGTGAGCATCCAGTAATGTAGTCAAATGAGAGAATTATTTCCAGGCAAGTCAGACATCAGCACACTAGGCATTCCAAGAGGGGAGTTAAAGGGATGAAAAGAATTTATTTAGAAATAGCAAAATTCAGGGCACCTGGGTGGCTCATTCGGTTGGGCATCTGACTCTTGGTTTCAGCTCAGGTCATGATTTCAGGGTCATGGGATCCATCCCCAAATTGGGTTCCATACTCAGCAGGTAGTCTGCTTGAGATTCTCTCTTTCCTCTGCCCGTCCCCCTGCTTGCACGCTTTCTCTCAAATAAATAAATAAATAAAATCTTTTTTAAAAAGTAGCAGCATAACTTATAACTTGCAGTAAGTTGCAAGACTGGAAGTTCCTTTTTTTAAACATATTTTTATCCCCAGGGGTACGTGTCTGTGAATCGCCAGGTTTACACACTTCACAGCACTAACCATAGCACATACCCTCCCCAATGTCCATTACCCCA
>PISX010010137.1:0-71939 GCA_004024625.1 Mellivora capensis
AAGGTGACTGTTACTATATATTGTCTCTTTCCCTTTCTGATCTACTATTTTTAGGTTCTCTCTTTGCTTAGAGGACCCCTTTCAATATTTCCTGTAGAGCTGGTTTGGTGTTTGCAAATTCTTTCAGTTTTTGTTTGTCCTGGAAGCTTTTTATCTCTCCTTCTATTTTCAATGATAACCTAGCTGGATATAGTATTCTTGGCTGCGTGTTTTTCTCGTTCAGTGCTCTGAATATATCATGCCAGTTCTTTCTGGCCTGCCAGGTCTCTGTGGGTAAGTCTCCTGCCAATCTAATATTTTTACCATTGTATGTTACAGACTTTTTTACCCGGGCTGCTTTCAGGATTTTCTCTTTGTCGCTAAGACTTGTAAATTTTACTATTAGGTGACGAGGTGTGGACCTATTCTTGTTGATTTTGAGGGGGGTTCTCTGCACCTCCTGGATTTTGATGCTTGTTCCCTTTGCCATATTAGGAAAATTCTCTACAATAATTCTCTCCAATATACCTACTGCTCCCCTCTCTCTTTCTTCTTCCTCTGGAATCCCAATTATTCTAATCTTGTTTTGTCCTATGGTGTCACTTATCTCTCGAATTCTCCCCTCGTGGTCCAGTAACTGTTTGTCCCTCTTTTGCTCAGCTTCTTTATTCTCTGTCATTTGGTCTTCTATATCACTAATTCTTTGTTCTGCCTCATTTATCCTAGCAGTAAGAGCCTCCATTTTTTATTGCACCTCACTAATAGCTTTTTTTTTTATTTCAAATTGGTTAGATTTTAGTTCTTTCATTTCTCCAGAAAGGGCTTTTATATCTCCAGAGAGGGTTTCTCTAATATCTTCCATGCCTTTTTCGAGCATGGCTGGAACCTTGAGAATCGTCATTCTGAACTCTAGATCTGACATATTCCCAATGTCTGTATTGATTAGGTCCCTAGCCTTTGGTACTGTCTCTTGTTCTTTTTTTTGTGGTGAGTTTTTCCACCTTGTCATTTTTTCCAGATAAGAGTATATGAAGGAGCAAATAAAATACTAAAAGGGTGGCAAAGACCCCAGGAAAATACCCTTTAACCAAATCAGAAGAGATCCCAAGTCTTGAGGGGGGAGAAAGGGAATAAAAAGAAGTTTAGAAAAAAAAATTAAAAAAAAAAAGAAAACAAAGAAAGAAAAAATATAAAAAAGAAAAAAATATATATATTAGACTGGTGACTAGAACAGGGTCACCCACTTAATTGTGGGGTTTTTGGTCTTTTAGCAGAAAGTACCTCCCAAAATTCTAAAGAATGAAAAATGTATATAAGGGTAAACACAGTGAAGGGATGGAATATGCCTATAAAGATGAAAAACAAAAAAATTTTTTTTTAATTTCTAAAAAAAAGGAGTTGATTAAGTTGGTTGGGAGAATAAAGAAAAAGAAAGTGGAGAGAATTTGCTCAGGCTGGAGATTAGAACAAGCCCAGAGCTAGATTTAGGGTGTATTTTGATCCAATAGAAGAAGTTGTACCCCAAATTTTTTAGAAGAAAGAAACCCTTATGTGAATACAAAAAATAAACTATGAAGGATAAAATATGACTATAATAATGAAGGTTCAAAAAAGATTTTTTTTTTGGAAAGTTATTGTTAAGATAAACTAGTTAAAAAATGTTAAAAAAAGAAAAGGGTAAAAGTTAAAAAAATTTAGTAGAAAAAGCTAAAAAAGAAAAAAAATAAAGAAAAATTAATATACTGCAAGACTAAAGAATCATGGGGAGAAAGCCATGAATTCCGCACTTTGCTTTCTCCTCCTCCAGAGTTCCGCTGCTCTCCTTGTTAAGTGAACTTGGTCTTGGCTGGATTTCTTGTTGATCTTCTGGGGGAGGGGCCTGTTGTAGTGATTCTCAAGTGTCTTTGCCCGAGGCAGAGCTGCACCGCCCTTCCCAGGGGCCGGGCTGAGTAATCCGCTCGGGTTCCCTTTCGGGAGCTTTTGTTCCCTGAGCGCTTTCCGTAGAGTCCGGAGGACGGGAATGAAGATGGCGGCCTCCTAGTCTCTGGCCCGGAGGAGCTGGGAGTTCGGGGCCCCACTCCTCGGTGCGGCCTCAGAGAAAAGCCCCAACTACTCCTATCTCCCTCGCCTCTGGCCGCGCTCCGAGCTCACCCAGCCTGCGACCTGTTCAAGGTAACCCCGAGCTGAGAGCTCACTCCTCGGCTCTGTCTCTGTAGCCGGCTTCCTGCTCCGATACCTGCGAGCTCTGCGACACTCAGACACCCCCGATCCTTCTGTGACCCTGTGGGACCTGGGGCCACGCTGACCCCACGTGGGCTTCACCCCGGTTTAGCCTCTGGAGCGATGTCCCTCCGTGGAGCAGACTTTAAAAGTCCCGATTTAGTGCTCCGTGGCTCCGCCGCTTGCCGGGAGCCGGCCCCTCCCCCGCGGTCTATCCTCCCGTCGCTTTCGATTCACTTCGCCAGTCCTACCTTCCAGAAAGTGGTCGATTTTCTGTTTCCAGAATTGCTGTTCTTCCTCTCTTTGATCTCCCGTTGGATTTGTAGGTGTTCGCAATGGTTTGATAAGCTCTCTAGCTGATCTCCTGCTGCCTGATGTCGTCTCAGAGGCTACTTCTCTGCTGACTCCTCCTCCCTTCAGGGTGGATTATTAATGAAGACAAGAAAAGCACTTTTCCTGTAAAGGCAACCACCATGGCAAGCCCAGGAAATTCAACTTATTGCTAAATATTATGCTTACTGTGGCAATTTCCTTTGCTTTGAAGCCTCTCCTTTGTGCCTATCTGATCTTATATGTATATATATATATACATATATATGTATATATATATAATCTCTGAGTAATTTGAACAGGTGTTTAAATTACTTCTGAGAACACCAATCTAGATTTAAAACAAAGAATATTCAAAAGAAAAAAAAGCTACATGAAAATGTAATACCACTTATTGAAAATGAAAACAAATTAAACAGGTTAAAAATGAGAAAACATATGTACTTTTATTTTTTTTTAAGATTTTATTTGTTTATTTGTCAGAGAGAGCAAGCACAGGCAGACAGAGTGGCAGGCAGAGACAGAGAGAGAAGCAGGCTCCCTGCCGAGCAAGGAGCCCGATGTGGGACTCGATCCCAGGATGCTGGGATCATGACCTGAGCCGAAGGCAGCCGCTTAACCAACTGAGCCACCCAGGCGTCCCACATATGTACTTTTAAAATCATGGTACATAAACATACCTTCACTCTTCTGATTAGTGCTAGATAAATTATGTGCCACAAAGACGGGAGACAAATGATTAGTCTCCACAATTTCAATAGGTAACAAATTAACCACCTCCCCCCAATGAAATGGCATGTAAAATATTTGCACTCAGTAGCAATTAAAAAATTTTTAATTGAAAAATGAAAGATAAGCTCTAATCCCCTGACTGTTCATTTTACACTGCAAAATGGGCCATCATTTGAAAGAATGCAGACATAGATCCTAGCTGGACTATGAGGCAATTACTGAGCAGGGAGGAGGGAGTTGAATGTGGTAGGAACGGTTTATAGAGATGTGTGAGAATGTAAATTAAATAAAACCTTAAAATTTTGTGTGTGCTTTGGTAAAACAATTCCTCTCCTAGTCATATTTCATAATATTGTGTACAGAACATATGTTTTAGAATTATTTATAATAGCAAAAAGATGTTAACAATCATATATATAAAGTGTATAAATGAGAGTATGATATAGAGAAACAGAGACAGAAAAGAATATACCATGTCAAGGGTTCATCATCTCTTCTTTCTGTATTTCCATGAAGTTTCATTGCTGGTACAAACAGTAACATCTTATCTATTTAAGATGGAGATGGCGGGGCCCTTGGGTGGCTCAGTGGGTTAAGCCTCTGCCTTCGGCTCAGGTCATGATCTCAGGGTCCTGGGATCAAGCCCCGCATTGGGCTCTCTGCTCAGCAGGGAGCCTGCTTCCTCCCTCTCTCTCTGCCTGCTTCTGATCTCTGTCAAAATAATAAATAAAATCTTAAAAAAAAAAAAAAAGAATGGAGATGGCATCCAAACAAACAAATCCCAGTTCCTAGTCACTTTCAGTTCTGTACTCTTGGTCCCTCTGGAACCTAGAACATCACATAATGAAGTCATGAAAATGTACAACATAGAATGATATCTACTGACTGGAGGACATGTTCACAATATATTGCTAATTTAAAGAATATATATATACACACAAAACAGACTTATGTCATAATATGATTTTTCAGAAGCATGTGCTGTTTGTATAAATGCAAATACACTGTCATGAGATGAAGCATTAAAAAGACCAAAATTTAGAAATTAAATGTTAGCATTTTCTTATTTACGCATTGAGCATTCAGTGTTACATAATGTAAAAACTAAGAATTCTGATCCATTTGGTTTGATTAAAATTTTTTAGAAATTGTAATTTTAACTTGACATTTTCTGTTTTGGCAACTGGGATACGGAGGCCGCCAGCACACGCTTCTCTCTTTCCATCCTTATTCTCTCCCAAAATTAATGCTTATGTAGAGAGGGGGGCAATACCTTGGGTCAAACTATTGCATTATACCTGACTTCTCATTGCTACAGATTAAGCATTATGTCTGTTGGAAACAACAGAATCGGGGGAGGAACCAGTAATTTTCCCCATAAAAGGGACCAGGATTTGAGGGAAATTGGAAGGGGAGGTGAACCATGAGAGACTATGGATTCTGAAAAACAACCTGAGGGTTTTGAAGGGGCCGGGGGTGGGAGGTTAGGGGAGCCAGGTGGTGGGTTTTAGGGAGGGCACGTATTGCATGGAGCACTGGGTGTGGTGCAAAAACAATGAATACTGTTACGCTGAAAAGAAATAAAAATAAATTAAAAAAAAAAAAGGGGGGACCAGGGAAGTAATCAGAGAAAGTGACGTTTCAATTGTTCTTCAAAGATAAACATCTTCTGACAAGTGAAAATGTAAACAAAGGCACATATAAAGCACTAATAGCTGCATGGAAAAAAAAAGCGCGGAGGCATAAATGTTTTTGGTGTCTTTAATGATCTCAATGTAATGATAATAGTAACATTTTCAGAGAAATTACCACCTGCCAGAAGTGTGATAACGGATTTCTTTTGGGTTTCACATTTCACCTGTCATTTCACAACGCAAGGATCTTTTTCTCCTCTTTCTTCTTTCCTTTTCACTGTCCCGTTTCTGGAGAAAGTGACTATGCAAATTCGATAAATTCCGCAGAAATGTTAAATGAGTTGAAACTGAGGAGAGACTTTGGGATGTGGCAATTAGCTGACTTCTTTCTCCTTTCTTATTGGGAGAAATGAAGTGGTGCTGAAAAATGGGTGGAGCTAAAGGAGGGGGAATTCATGGGGCTGGAGGAGGAGTTCGCAGGTATGTGGTGGGGGGAGTTCTGGGGGGTGGGACATGGGGAATCCTGGGGAAGATGCGGGAGGGGAGTTCCTGGAGACAGGAGGAGGTTCTCTGAAATGGAGGACAGGAATTTGTAGGGACAGGGAAGGGGAACTCATGGGGCTGAAGGAAAGTTCCCAGAGATGAAGTGAGGGGAATTGAGGAAGTTCATGTGTACAGGACTATTTTGTTTCACACTTTAATTTAAAACACATTTATTAACTGCCATATAAGGGGGAAAAACGTTTCTTGAATGCCCACAATGTCCAAGGAGTGCAAAGAAAGTTAAATATAGTCCCTGCTTTCAGAGATGCGTGGCTAGTTGACTGAAGGAATGGCTGAGTGAATGCGTGAGCTGATAGTTAATAAATTTGGCTAAAAGCAGAGTGCAGCAGCTCTCCACGTGTATCTAGCATCAGAGTAAGATCTATTAGAATTTCTATTTTCTATGAAATAAGCAGACAAAATTGTTACCTCTCTGGCCAAAGACAAAAATTATTTTAAAATAGTGTCTCTTTATAATTATGTATTTTAATACTAGTTTTAGTAGTGCGAATGCCCTATGTTTCTATCCTAAGTGAGTATCTGTGAGTTTCCATCCTTTCTAGAGCACAGAAAAGGCACTGAAAGGGAATCAGGAGTAAGAATGAGTGGCACGAATCATTTATTTTGGCCAGCTGGAGGGAAGTAAGAGGAGTGGAATGCCGAAAGAGGAAACAAAGCAGTAAAAACAAACAAACAAACAAACAAAAAAAACAACAACAAAAAAACAGGCTTAATTTTTCCTATCAACTGTGACTGAACCTGGCTGTGAGTTTTAGTTTCCATTATACAAATATTTGAGGGAGAAAAATTCCTGACAAGTCATATTACAATTTTAATTCATTTTATTAAATATTAGTATTTCATTAAAGAAAGAAATGGTAATGTCAAACATTACATGAGAAAGAAAAAAAATAGCTCACTGTAAAAGAAAATTTGATAAAATGCATACACATCAGAAACATCATAAAATATGTTAATTAAAATTACAGCCTTCATTCCCATTTCGTGATTTACTACCCTGGAGTGTTATTCACATATAATGAAGGATATAGAATTAAATGAAAGTATTGGAAAATAAAATCAAGTTCAATCATCAGTCATGGCCAGAATTGGATTACACAGTTCTAGATTCCTATTTTTAGTACTTGGCAGGTATTATGTCGTTCCTCCTGCCCTTCCCTTAATCACTCTCTTCAACTCTGTTCTCTTTTTTATTATTCCCTAAATCCCAGCCGATTCACTTCATCATTCTTACCTCTGAGTCATCAGTACAGAACAGTGCATTCCAGGCGCAGGTCAGCAGAACATTCGGTGCCCTAAAATGGAGAATAATGTTCCTATTCTATGACATAGTATCCATAATGCATCTTAAAATTGCCTTAGTTTTCTTTGGCTTAAATCATAAGACAAACTACTATGTATATAACTTTGGCTCCAAAAATCAGGTGTTTTTTTTTTTTTAATTGCAAGTATACTTAAATATATTAAAAATTATAGACTCTCAGGTCATTATTGCTCCTGATATTTAAAACCATTTGCTTAGCAAAGGAATATCACACACATACACACACAGTGTGGTGGTGTTGCCATTGCCAAAATACGACACATGGTGGGTATGGTAGAGAGCGTGGATGGACATGAATATCTTCCTTTCTCCCACACAGTATAGACCTGCCTTTGAGGTGCGACAGCCTGCCAGGGACTCTATTTTCTAAGCTCTCTTAAAGATGTGTGGGGACTCATGATTTGTTCCTTTCAATGCAATGTGGATGGAACTGATGCATATTCCTTCTGGACCAAGGAACCTAATAAAAAAGAGTAATTGCTCTGCTTTATTTCCTGATTCAACATCTAGTTGGAAGGACAGTGAAGCTTTGGCAGAAGGCTGAAGTGTGCTATAGGACAGACCTAAGTGCCTTCCACTATGTGGAACCAACTACGTACAAGGAGCACATGCTCTATGTGACCAAGACATGAATTTCTATTCTCAGTGCTGTTGTCGTGAGGTCTCTTTGTAATGGCAGTTAACATTAATAATACAGCAGAGTCTTGCCAACCCATCTTCTTAAACTAGAGATTGCTCTCTGTATCAGTCAGGGTTCTCCAGAGAAACAGAACTGATAGGATAGATTTGAGTTTCATATAGAAGATAGACAAATAAATAGATTTATTTTAAGGACTTGGGTTCACTCATGTGATTATGGGGCTGACAAGTCTGAGGTTTGTACGGCAGCCCAGCAGTCTGGAAGCTCAAGCAGGATTTCTATGTGACAGTTCTGAGGCAGAATTCCTTTTTGTCTGGGAAAGTTAGGTATTTGGTGTTAAGGCCATCAATGATTAGATGAAGCCTAACCACATTATCTAGGGTAATCTCCTGTAAAGACACTTAACTGTAAATGTTAATCACATCTACAAAATATCTTCACAATAACATGTAGACCAAACAATGGCCCAGCCAAGTTGACACATGAAATTAATCTTCACAGCCCACTCCTTGTCAACTTGGTATCCACATACACTCCCTTAAACCACACTTAATCTCCAAATAAAGACAATCATAAAGTAAAACATCCATTTAACATGATACAACTCTCCTGCATATAACTAAAAACACAGTAAACTTTTCTTTGGAATCAGATGCAAATTCCTCTTGTGATCCTTAAATACCATACATGATATATTAAAGAAATAAGGAAGGGAGAAAATAAGGATATCACACACACACATACACACAACAAAATTCGTAACAAAATAAAGAATTATTCATAATAATTGCAGTCGTCATTTCTCCAGCTGGTCACGTGGTTGTAGCTGATTGTTATAACTACATCTTGCTTGCTAGGTGCACTCAGCATAATGCCATCCATAGAGTTGACCAGTATGATATCTTGTGGGATGGAAAGATGATCAAGATCCTTATGGACAAAACTATCTACAGGGATGGAGAGCTGATAGAGCCTGAAAGAACAGTGAAGGTGTATTGCTGGTAGCAACATAAAGCACAGTGCTTCTGGCAGTCTTTACTAACAAGTATCAAGAAGAAAGCATTTGACAGATCAGTAATTGCATACCATGTTTGAGGAGATATGTTAATTTGCTTAAGCTGTGAAACCACATCTAGAATAGCAGCTGCAATTGGAGTTGCCACCTAGTTAAATATACAATAATACAGTGTTCTTCCTCAAGATCCATCTGTTTTCTGCACAGCCCAGATAGGTGAGTTGAATGGAGATGTGGTGGGAGTCACCACATTTAAATCCTTCAAGTCCTTGAAGGTGACACTAATCCCTATGCTGTGTTCTTAGGGAGTGGTAGTTCTAAAGAATTCCACTTGGCTCTTTCTATCATAATATCTTTTATTTAACTATTCAGAGAACCAGTGTGAAGATTATGCCAATTGCCAAGTTAAACTATTCAAGTTAGGCATTCTAGAGCTGAGGAAATAACCACAGACTGGATTTGGTAACCCTTTGGACACACTGTGGGAAGGACTTCATTGAAAACTATCAATATCGGACCTCCATAAGCCCCTGTTCTGTCTGGTGGACCACCGTGACATCTTCAATTTCTTCGAATTAGTGCAAGTTCAGAACCAGTGTCCATTTATCTCCCCAAAGTCTGATTATTTCCTTTTTCCACAATGCACCATCCTCCTGGTGAAAAATCATAGGTCCTTTGTGGAGGGCTGGGAGAAAAAGCAACAATAAATTTTAGCAGTGTGCCATGGTCCTTCCTCAGAGTGACCCAGGCTCCCTTTCATTCCAGACATTCTGGATCTACAAACTAGCTCATGTGTGGGAATTGAATGTGAAACTGTGACTTTCTAGAATTGATCTAGAACTCTTCTTCCTATACAGATCAAGTGAGAGTTTAAGACTGTCAAACTAGTTTTCTTCTGAGAGCACCATGAATTTCCCTCACAAATTTGTTCTTCAGAGTTTTTGTGAAGGATGCATCATCTGGACCTTACTGGGTTAGGTGAACAGGCCTTACCTGATGGATCTACTCTAACATTCCAATCCCCCTTAGCCTCCCTATCCCTTCCCCTATAGTATACCAAGATAGTTCTGGCATTTCAACTTCATTTAACGTAGAGCACCTTTTGGTCCATGTTTTAGCCAGCCAACCAAATAAACAGAGTCTTTTCTTATCCCTCTAGCTATCTATTAAATGCAGTCATATTTGGTATGTTTATATCAATAAATTAAACCAGATCCAAATTTATGTTCCTTCCACACTTATCCCACATCTTTCATATACATCCCAATTCCCAACCCCTAGACTTCTGACTGTATAAATCAGAGAAATCATGCAGTTCTTTTGGAGCACATCACCTCACGGGTCACACTTTGAATCTCACCTTTTGGGATTTGCTAGAACTTGAGTCTAATTAAAAGTCTACGCCTGGGTGGCTCAGTTGGTTAAGCGTCTGCCTTCGGCTCAGGTCATGATCCCAGCGTCCTGGGATCGAGTCCCACATCGGGCTCCTTGCTCGGCAGGGAGCCTGCTTCTCCCTCTGCCTCTGCCTGCCACTGTGTCTTCCTGTGCTCGCTCTCTTGCTCTCTCTCTCTGACAAATAAATAAATAAAATCTTAAAAAAAAAAGTTGGTTAATTATAAGTCTAGAAGCAAAATTGGGTGGTAAGGGTAAATCTGAAGAGAGAGACCATGAGGAGAGTCAGTATGGGAACTACCTCAGGAAAAACAGGACTAACCTCATCAGGTAGGAGTGGGTGGGCTGCTTCTACTGTCAAAGAGCACTCCACAGTATTTAGTAGAATTTAGTTCAGTGTTCCATTCCAATTTCCAGGATCCCACTTCTTCCCAATAGACACTCTGCTCTTTGTGGTATAATTTGGCAACATTTTGTCCAACATGATGAGAAGCAAACTGCCAATCTCATTATTCTTAATTTGACAAAAACATTCAAAGGTGTCAAATACGTGGTCACTCAGACCTTCACCTTCTGTAAATATTTGATTAAAGGTATCCAACAGTGATATTTTGTCTATCTCTATTACCACATGGTGTCATGGACTATCAGTGCTTTCTTTACTAGTAGAAATAAAATCATTAGTGTATTTGAATTAAAAAAACCCTAGAGGATCAATTCTAGAAACAAACTAATCCAGAAAATCATCCTTAAGATTCTGTTCCTCAGGGCGCCTGGGTGGCTCAGTGGGCTAAAGCCTCTGCCTTCTGCTCAGGTCATGATCTCAGGGTCCTGGGATCGAGCCCCGCATTGGGCTCTCTGCTCAAGCGAGGAGCCTGCTTCCTCCCCTCTCTCTCTCTCTGCCTGCCTCTCTGCCTACTTGTGATCTCTCTCTGTCAAATAAGTAAATAAATAAAATCTTTAAAAAAAAAAAAGATTCTGTTCCTCTGGAAGCATTCTTAATACTACATTCTGTATTAGTCAACATTCTCCAGAGAAACAGAAACAATTGGATATATAATATATGAATATAGATACAGATATAGGTAATATAAATCTGGGGATTTATTTTAAGATATTGGCTCACCTAATTGTAGGAATTGATAGGATAAAAAATTCTAGGGTGGAAACTCAGGTAAGAGTTGATATTGTAGTATTGAGTTTGGAATCTGTAGGATAGGCCATTAGGTTAGAAATTCAGGTAGGATTTCTATATTGTACTCTTGAGGCAGAATTCCTTCTTTCTGGGAAATCGATTTTTGGTCTTAATACCTTCAACTGATTGGATTAGACCCACCACATTGACAATGCAAGCAAGATGATCTCCTTTACTTAAAGTTAAGTTGCTTGTGAACTTGAATCACATTTACAAAACACCTTCACAGCAACATATAGACTAGTGTTTGACTAAACAACTGGAAACCATAGCTTAGCCAAGTTGAATCATAATATTAACCATCTTACAATTGCCAACAGGAGTGGACACCTGACCCTAGGGGAATCCAGAAATTATGTCCTAGATGGAAGAGGTCATTGTGCCAAAAATATTTTTATTCTAGGAACTTGTGATTGGAAAATATAAAAGCTAGGGAAACCACCAGAGAGGCAAAAGGTAGAAGCTTATGTGACTTTAAGCAGGGCCAAGGCAATCAAATTCATATATAAACTAATATCATGAGGAAATAATAAATAAAAAGTGTTCAGTTCAATTACTGAGAAGATCCTTGTTTCAGAGAGCATCAGAAATGACATAAGATAAAAATAGAGACAACAAGGAAGGAGATAATCATGGTGCCTCCATTCTAATGCCAGTTTCCATGAACTCTATCATAACTGAAGTTCTTATTTTTAAATAACTAATATATCCTGAAAAGTCCCTCCAATTCCCAACCTGAATTGGTTTAAGTGTCTGTCTTTATTTGTTTGTTTTTGTTTTGAAGAGACCTAAATTAAAAGAGAAGCCAATAAGAACACTTTGCTAGATGAATTGTTATTTAGTCTGAACTTTGAGAAATGAAAAAGCACAGCAAAGCAGAGCCACAGATTTCAAATTCTTGTCCTCCCTTCCTATCCTGTGCTCCAACATATGAGAAACAAGAGAGGGAAGGTCCAAAAACCAATTCCAAGGAGAGTGTGATTGATTCTGTCAGCATTAGGAAACCCCTGAAGACATTTAATTTCTTGGGAAGTACACGATATGCAGCAGCATATCTTGAATAAGCAAGCATAGCATAAGGGTCTTTCAGTGTCACAGCTGAAAATATGGATTATTTGAATTTTTTAAAGCATGTATTTTTTTCCAGCAAATAAAATAAAAATAAAAATTATTTGATTATCTCCATAGCATATGATATAAAATTTAAAAGCCAAAACATAGTCCAATTGTAAATACATAAGAATGCCTTGGTTTTGGTTCAGGTCTTGATCTCAGGGTCTTGAGATCAAGCCCTACCATGGGCTGCTGCTTCGCTTGGGGTCTGCTTGAGACTCTCTCTCCCTCCCTCTGCCCCCTCCTCCCACTCCCCACTCTCTCTCCATCCCTCTAAAATAAATAAATCTTTAAAAAAAAAAAAAGAAATACCTTTGGAATCATTAAGGTACTAAAACTAAAACTAAAAACTTCGGGTTTGATTTACCTATGATCTCCCTGGAATCACGTGGGTAGGTTGTAGCAGACAGAAAATGCAGCAAGGCTGGAGCTAATGAGTGTTAGAGTGGGTGGCCCTAGGGAGTGTTGGGAAGCATGCAAGATGACAATGGATACAAAACATATTGGAGGCATCTGACAATACTTAGCACTTGAGGGAAAATGGGGATAATGAATATGAAAAACTGAATGACTTCCAAGGTCCTGCCTGGGAAATTAGACAGTATTCATGCTTGCTGTGAGAATGTAATGAAAATGCTTGATAAACTTCAAATAGTTTAAAAAAAAAACGGAGATAGGGTTCTTCTTCTTTTTTTTTTTTAATTAGCATATAGTGTATTATTTGCTTAAGGGGTACAGGTCTGTGAATCATCAGTCCTACACAATTCACAGCACTCACCATAACACATACCTTCCCCAATGTCCATCACCCAGCCACCCCTCCCTCCCCAACCCCCCAGCAACACTCAGTTTGTTTCCTGAGATTCAGTCTCTTATGGTTTGTCTCTCTCCCAATCCCATCTTGTTTCATTTTTTCCCTCCTTTCCCCCCCACAACCCCCGCTCACCCTGCCTCTCAAATTCCTCATATCAGAGAGGTCATATGATAATTGTCTTTCTCTGATTGAATTAGTTCTCTTAGCATAATACCCTCTATTTCCGATAGGAATATTTTGAATTGAGGAAATACATATTCATTCTCAAGTCACTGAGAAAAAGAACTAAGAACATTTTAAAAGGAAAGATGATGAATTACAGTTGCCCTAAGTATTTTACAATTTTGAGTAGGAGAGACCGTGTATGGAACTACGCTGTTGTTACAGAAGAGCTGTGAAAAGAGAAACAACCAACCACTTCACTTACTGTTTATTCTTTCAGACAGTCTCTGGGAGTGATTGGAGAGTTAGCTGCTTACACATTACTACAGGACACAAAGAGTTGTCACAACTCCCTTTAAGTAGTGAAAATGTGAGGGCTGCCTTACTCAGGTTGGTTGAATCTCAAATTATACCTCCTTAAACCAAAGCTCTGAAACTGACAAGATTGTATACCTACCTTGTTGGTGTCTTGATTGGGACACATTCTATTTTAAGTCATCTACATTTAACATAAATATTTAATCAAAGTTGCCGAGTGTGCTTTGAAGTATCAAGCAACAGTTATTTCTCAAGTCAGGTGTCTAGACTAATCAAACCTTAAGAAAAAGTACAACATTCATAATGATACCATCATTTTATTGAATCATTCCAGTTAAATTTGATTTCAGTTCAGAAATCACAACATTTGCTCTTCTCTGATAGAAATGCAGCTCTGGGCTATAATTTTCATTTTGATAGAAGGGTTGCAACTTGTAATGTTTGGGGACCATAAGAAATCCAAAGCTGTGTGACTCTCATTCAGGCCTACATTCTGTGACCCTTTCTAAAAATGAAAGAATGCAAAGGGAAAATGTTTTCTATACCAAGTCTGATTCTATAGCGATAGGACAGCTAAATTTCTGCTCTGTTGAAAGACGTAAATCTTTTGTTAAAACTGTTGAACTGCACTGATAAAACCTCCAAATATTATTCCTGAAATATCAAGAAAATGCTGTTATTGAGGGTTTTACCATCTTTTCCTGTTGAGATGAAGATTAAGTGAAATGATGTACATGAATTCTATTGATGGAATCATTCTTAGAAAAAAAATATAGAACTGCAACTCTCCATGAAAATGTCATTGAAAACATTAGTGTGTTCCACTAACTTTTCCAAAATGTTTTTAAAAACATACTTGATTATATTGAGATACACACTTTTGGATACTGCCTAAGACATGAAAATTCTATACTCAGACATTATAAAGATATGCCAGTCTTCAGTACTAACAGGTAGTTAAAAAAGATTTGCTCTTCATAATTCTGTGTTTAATTTGTTAAGGAACCTCCAAACAATTTGGGATGACAATTTTGCCGTGTGTTTCTTCAGAGAATCATTAATGTATGCGAGTGACTTTCTATTCAATAGAAATGCAGAATTGGATCTCCCAGGATCCATTGCAGTAATAACCAAATTGCTATGATTTTTTTCATATGCTTTGACAATCATTATTTATTTGAGTTTCACAACAGTGATAGATAGAAAGAAAAGCAAATAGAATATTTGTTTTACAAATGAGCCAACTCAGGGGTCCCGAGCTTAGATATCTAAACTTTGTAACCAGTAAGTGCTGTAGTCAGGGCTAGAATCCAGGTCTACTAGTTCAATGTGATTTATGCTGTTTTATGACATGTACTTATTTCTTTGTAATTTGACCTGGCATTACTGCTCAAAAAATTTAGAAACAGGTGTTCACACAAAAACTTTTATATAAAAATGTTCATAGCACCATGATTCACAATACCCCAAAGATGGATAAACAAATTGTAGTGTACCATACAACATTATTTAGCCATAGAAAAGGAATGAAATATTAATACATGTGATGATGTAGATGAACTCTGAAAACATTATGCTAAGTGGAAGAAGTCAGATGCTATGTAATATGCTATGTAATCCTATTTATATGAAATGTTCAGAATAGGCAGACCCAACCAGACAAAAAGCAAACTGGTGGTTGTCATGGGCTGGGGTAGATGGTAGTAGAAGGTGATTTCTGAAGGGTATAGGATTCTCTTTGGGGGCGATGAAAACATATGGAATTAGACAGTAGTGGTTTGTGCAACATTGTGAATGTACTAAGTGCCACTGAATTCTACACTTTAACATAGTTAAAATGGTAACTCTGTGTTATGTGTATCACATCACAATAAAAAAATGTTGCCAAAACACAAAAACAAACAACAGCAGCAAAACAAATAAATGAATGGCTCTTGGTTATTAAATAGTTGTAAAAATGGAAATCGAAAGAACACTTCCAAACCCCAAAAGGGAAAGTTTAGTATTGCAATTCTCTGTGGTGTTTCATCAGACAGCTTTGCCCAGGAATTAGCAAGTGGGACAATAGCTTAAGGCCTGCCATTTTCCCTTGCCTAAATGTATTATTGTAACCAGTGTACTGTGTAGTGATCTGGGAGGTAGCCAACACTCCTATGAAGTAAAGTTATTTGGTTTAGAGAAAGAGGAATCTGTGTGTACTTGTACAGAACAGTAAGTAGGCAAATCAGAGGACACGTATTATTATTTGTGCCCAGCTTTGAGCCAAGTTCTCTGCAAAGCCAGCCTCAAGACATTTGAGCTTAGTTGGTTGAGGCCAGATTTCTTACATCAGAGGGGAAAGCTGGCAGGCATGGTCCCCAGGAAGTAGCATGAAATCAGAAACAGTGAATTAAAGGCAGCATGGTGGCATAAATGTGGTATAATATGCAAAAGCCCAAAACCCAGATATCTAGAAGTGCAGAATCGCAATGTTGAAGGACATACCCAGGTACCAAGAGTGAGCAGGTGAGTGCAAGCCAGGCTCAGAACCAAAGTTAGCCTGAGTGAGAATGTATCCTACAGGGTCTGGCACTGGAAGTATGTGGAAATACAGGAACAATGGGACTGGAGATATATATAGTCAAAAGCTAGTTTTTTAATATCTGCAAATTTTAAGACATTGTTTATAATTCCATATACTATTTTAAGGTATGTTTCCTAAATTGTGTAAGCTTCAGTCCCTCTTTAACCTGGATTTATGCCTGGGCAATGTGTCCAGAAAGGAAATGGTATTTTTTAGGGTGAGTGCAGAACTACTCACTATTATCAAAGGGCCAAGAATTCCATCATGTAGTTTCTTAACAGCTGGCTTCTACTGAGACATGCTGCTGACATTGACTCAACATATTATGTGTTACACAACTTAATATTGTGCATCGTTACCAACCTTGGATTGGGGGTTTGGGGCCAGGATAAGGCACTAGTCAAAGCTCTGAAATAATGGAAATTTAGATAGAAGACTCATCGTCCGCTATGAAGTCCAAAGTCGTAAGCTGATCTTTTAAATTACTATTTTTATATCTACTACTGTCTTATGAATTTGTATCTCCTTTCTCGTTGTGGGACCAGAAGATTGCAAGTAAAATTCCATGGAATGTTTCCATATTCCTGTGTTTGCGGAGATGATTTACACACAAAAGACAACATTAAGGTGTCTTCAAGAAACTTCCATCAGTCTCCTTAGTTCCATACATTTTCATTTGTCACTGAAAAAAAAGGAAATGAAACTTTATCAATTGCTGTATATTTACATGTGTATTTTTCTCTGAAATGTTGTTAAATATGTGAAACCCAATTTATTTAATTTTTTTAGGATTTTATTTATTTATTTGACAGACAGAGATCACAAGTAGTTAGAGAGGCAGGCGGGGGGAAGGAGAAGCAGGCTCCCTGCTGAGCAGAGAGCCCGATGTGGGGCTCGACCCCAGGACCCTGAGATCATGACCTGAGCCGAAGGCAGAGGCTTAACCCACTGAGCCACCCAGGCGCCCCCCACATTATATAATTTACCTGTACACTTATGGTTAGGTATATCTGAGTTTTTTATTAGTTCTATAAGAGCTGAAGTTTTAAGTACATTTGGCTAATGCATATTGATATTTGCACATTTTTGATATGATATGTGCATTTGATTTGATATGACATGATTGATTTGATATGTGATATGTGATATTTGATAGCACATATCTTGTAAAAGCCTAATTCAACATGTGATCTTCTAAAATGTGATCTGTTTTTCCTTTCTTTTGAGTCACTATAGACTAGGTTTGATTTTTTGAATTAAGATGATAACTCCTTTATCCACAACTTTGAAATAAAGTCTGTTTTTTGATATCAGATGAAAATCCCGATATTGATCACACACCTTGAGAGAGTTGGGTTTTGGAATCAAAAAGTAATTTCTGAAAAGCATAGGTGGATTTTTAGCAAGAATAAGTTTCTAAAGATGCATTCATTTTATAAGATCAGATATATGCAGCTCTAAGTGATTCATTCACTAAATAGCTTGTTCCCATCAATTTTGTGGACTAAAGTTTTAAGGGCATTAAAAAAAGGGCAGCAAAATCCTATTGATTCATGTCAAAGATATATTTAATTTCTTCTACTCCTGTTACCCACCACCTAAGACCAGTACTTTATCAGGAAATCAATCTTAAGAAAGGATATTTTTCAAGAAACATAGCAAATTGGAGGTTAGAGAACATTCAAACAATCAAAAGATGGGAGATAAATTCTTATCTTCCTGTTTCCTAACAGGAATGAAAGAGAAAATATAAATTAAAATAAAAGCAAAATTTAAATGAGAAACTTATAATCCCTGAAACATTGATTTATACAATGGATTCCATTTGATGAATATTAGGTACAAGTTACTAAGGACACAAGATGATTAAAGTGTGGTTCTTGGACACATCAAGAAAATTTGTAAACACAATAATAACTGTGTGGAGAGTGCGACTCTCTTGGTTTAGGGCAGGAGGGTGAAAACAGACTTCTCAGTATTCTCTCTGGCTATTCACTGACTTTCCAAATGTCAGTTTGCTTCAGGATTTTCTCACCAGACTTTTCCCTTTTCAGACCATTGTAAAGCCTCGTGTGAGATTATTCTGTCCATGGTCTTAAGGGCCGACTTTAAGTGAGAATCTCCAAATTGACACCTTCTGCCCGGACTTCTCTTCTCCCAGGCCCGTGTATCCCACCTCTACTGGCCACCTCCCAAGTGGGTATTCTAGAACCATTTCATGTTCATCGTGTAGAAAACAGAACTCATCATCTTTATTTTTTTTCTCTCAAATTTATGTCGTCTATGATCTCAATCATTCATTTGTTCTTATATTTACATATGAACTCTAACTTAATAAGTCAGATCCAGGATAAGGTGTTAAGAATAAAGGTTTATCAAAAAAAAAAAAGAATAATGGTTTATCAAGACGGATTTCATTCATGAAAGCTTATAAATTTATTATATGCATTTGCATGCACACAACTAAATTATCAATCACTATTAAGTGATTTAAATTATAGAGAGGTTTTTTTTAAGACTGTATTTATTTATTTGACAGAAAAAGACACAGTGAGAGGGGGAACACAAGCAGGGGGAGTGAGAGAAGCAGAAGCAGGCTTCCACTGAGCAGGAAGCCCGATGCGGGGCTCGATCCCAGGACTCTAGGATCATGACCCAACCCGAAGGCAGACAATTAATGACTGAGCCACCCAGGCGTCCCTAAATTATAGAGAGTTTTAATCAAACCTTAACCAAGCCAAAAAATAATAGTCCAGCAGGTTACTAAGAAGGTCTGTTTTGAGGACTAGCTTCCTTTTAAGGTGAGGGAATAAGTCCTTAGTAAGCCACATTTAGTCTGAGACCTAGAGGATGACTAGACTGGGGTGGAGGAGAGTGAGGTGAAGAGCATTGTAGGAAAAGGAGGGGCTGAAAATATGAACAAAACGCTTGAGAAACTTGCACTCATAAAACATTTGCAAAAATTCACCATGCTCCAATCCATTAAGACCGTTCCAAAGAATCAGCGTATGAGAGACCACATTCTCCAACCCAAGAGCATTTAAGTTGGAAAGCAACAGTGACAATGAAAATCATATTTATAATGATGAAAGATGAATCTGGAAATTGGAAGCCTATTTCTTCTTCCTCTGGTAGTTCAACAAAAAGCTGACTTGCATATCTGGGTTAACTCCAAGCAAGAACAGGCTGTTTTCAGCCGTGGAAGCCATTGTCTTCACTTTCCCCTCAGGCTCACATTGAAGAGAAAGTTCCCATTGCTTTGGTTCCATGGATATCCCCAGCTAGTCCTTCAATCTTATACATATGTGTGGGATTACAGGGTCAAGTTCCTCTCCTGGACTCCTTTCCATGGGGTATATAGTCAACTTTCCCCCACTACCTGCTTACTCTCAGGCATACCTCTTCCAGCATGGTGAGGGAGGGCAGTTAAGTCCTCTATTGTCTTCTGTGCCAGTATGTTTTCCAGAAAACCTGATTTTACATACATTCTGAATGCCTTGAATGCCTGTGCCCTCTTTGGCACATAGTGATAGTAGCAAAGCTAAATCTACGGTCTTATACGTAACGTTCTTAATTTGGGAAAATTCTTAGCCATAATTCTTAAGTTGTTTTGTTTTGGTACCATTTACTCTTTTCTTCTTTCTTGTGTTATTAGCCGGCTGTTGACTGTGGCACTCCTATCTTCCCTGTACTTTAAATCTCCTCACATTCTTCCCAACTCTTTATTCTACTTTAATATCTTTGAAGGTTGAGCCCTTACTAATGGCCTAAAATTATTTCCCTCTCATAAAAATTTATGATATATTTATTTTGTTTGATTTTTGTACTACTATTAATGGCAATAAAAGTTGAGAACAGCATTTTAACTCCTATTGCCTCACAGGAATGGGAAAAATTTCAAAGATTGCAATAATATGTGTAATTTTGTTTCAAGGTACTAAAGAACACTAACATAAGACTTTCAAAAACAAAAACATATTGCATAAAAAATTTATGAAGAAAATGAAAAAAATATGGGCTTAAGGAAAAGAAATGATGTAAAATTGACTGTTGAAGAGTGTATTGTAATAAAACATGCAAGGGGGTGCCTGGGTGGCTTAGTCAGTTAGGAATCTGTCTTTAGCTCAGGTCATGATCTTGGGGTTCTGTAATCTAGCCCCACATTGGGCTCCCTGATCAGTGGGGAGTCTGCTTCTGCCTTTTCCTCTGCTCCTCTCGCCTGCTCATGCTCCTTCTCCCTCTCTCTCAAATAAATAAATAAAATAGTTTTTTTTTTTACAGAGTATCTTTAAATTTTTTTGCCTTTACAAAGTAGATTTTCTTTGTGTACTTCACTCAAAACAATAAATCTCAACATTTAATGCAAACATAGACATGAGAATTCAGCTATGTTCTATCAAAGTAGACATTACAGACATCTTTAAAATTGTAAGACGATGCCAGTTCTTCTCATTGTTTTTGTTTTGAAAAAGAGTTATTTTTCACTAACATACATACACTTTCTAAGCTAACAGGTAATCATTTTACTGTTACTTATAAAAAAATATTTAAAAAATTCTCATTGTAGCAGTAAATAGCAGATATAACTCACATTAACAAAAATTTCTGCAGTTCTCAATTTTTAAGAGTATAAAAGGTCCTCAGACCAAATATCTGGGCACTGTTAACATACCTATTGGTGTTCTGTCTGTTCCCACTAGATTGTGAGATTCATGAGAACAGAAACCTTGCCTGACTTTGCCATCACTTGTATCCATTGCCTGAACCAAGTCTTGGCAAACAGAAGTGACAATCATTCTCTCAGCTGTCCATGCTTGCAAATCAAGTTTTAATTCACCACATTCTGTTAAATACTGGCCCACAGGCCTAATGGCTTCTGTTCACTTGTTAGCTGTGTTATTTTCCTGTGCAAAATCACCCAGACATCAACTCTGTCTTCTCGGTGCTGCTTGGGTCCTACCACACCTCACCCAAGCTGGGGGAGATGAGGATATAATATCTTAATGATCTATAAATAGTGTTCCTTAACTTCTGTAGGAAAATGTATCTGTTCATGACAGGTGATGAAAATAGAATCCAAAATATATTTGAATAGTTTAAATTACTCTTTAGTTATTAAACCTTGTGTCTTGGCAGAATTCTCGAGTTAAATATATCTGCCAATTTATTTACTCAATTATATTGAACATTTATGTTTCCTACTATTGTATATTATGGATTTGCAAGGATTGCTATTGTAAGGACTGACAGTTTTCTTCAGCCAAAACTGCACTTCAGAAATGGTGTAGACTATCTTCATATATTACTTTTCAAAAGTACCTTGTAGAAGTGTTATAAGCACAATTAATTGTTTGCAATTTGATTTGAGATCTGCAGGCGGAAAAGGTGAAATGTACTTTCCAAATAGTTATGTTTACCATTATGGTTTAATGACATATATTAGCCATACAAATCCAAAGGGGGACATAGCTTAGGGACAGGATTCTAGTAACTTTATGCACAGAGGCAGCTGAGTGATTCTCATTAATGTTAATAGGAGTCAAACACTGTAAACCCTAAGGCAATGATCACAACACATTTCCTAATACCGTTACAAGTAAACACCATCTTATGAGAGAGTCGTTTCTGCATATGCCTTTCAAAAACTACTTCACTATATTATTCACATGAGTATAAACTGGTAATGAAAGTGTATCTAGGCACAAATGAAACTTACTTAGTTTTAGTTAGTACTATTTTAAAAGTGGCAGCTCAGTAGAGAAATTTCAAGCAGAAATAATGACCAGAAAAGTAGTAGCATATTATCTGCTGTAGCAAGTAACGAGATCTAAGATCCAATTTCTTTTTCATTACATCTGAAATATTGAGATTTTCTACTTTGTACTAGGAGTTGAGATTGATACTAGGGATAAGTTACTTAGTATAAGAATCACAGTTTCTGTCTTTTTGAGTTTCACAGGAGATACATAAAAAATAAGGTCACAAAAAGAAGAATTCATAAGCTGTGTACTTCAGAAGGAATATTCTTCTGGTTTTTGGTCTAGCATGTAATGAGCTTAGAAGTTGTCACTCTAGGGTAACTGGGTGGCTCAGTTGGTTCAGCATCTGGTTCTTGATTTTGGCTCTGGTCATGATCTCAGTGTCATGAGATAGAGCCCCACAGTTGGGTTCTGTGCTAGGTGTGGAGCTTGCTTAAGATTCTCTCTCTCCTTTTCCCTCTCTCTGCTGCCCCCCCAAAAGAAGTTGTCACTCCATCCTAACAAGAAATAAAAAAATAGAATTGAGCTAAAAATACACAACTTTTCTTAGATACATCGGAGATGTAAGGTCATAGGGTAAACTATAACCACACAAATTGGAGACAGGCAGATACAGAAAATCACAACTTACAGGAGCAGAAACTCATGAACACAAATCTCTGCAGGAAAGACTATCAGGTGTATCACGTCTGTCTTTCATCAAAAAAATTACAAGACACACTAAAAGGCAGAAAACACAGTTTGGAGAGAAAAAAACAAGTATCAGAACCAGACTCAGATATGGCAGGAATGTTTGAAATATATGACAGAAAGTATCAAAGAACAATAGTTACTATGATAAGGGCTTTTATGGAAAAAGTATAGCATGCAAGAACAGAGGGAATGAAGCAGAGTGATGAAAATTCAAGAAAGAACCAAAGAAAATGCTAAAGATTAAAAATACTACAACAGGAATGAAGAATGACTTTAATGGATTCATTACTAGGCTGGACATTGCTGAGGAAAGAATCTTTGATGTAGAGGATATATCAGTGGACACTTCCAAATCGGAAAAACTAACAAAACAAAACAAAACAAAACCCTGGAAAAGAAAACAGAATACCTACGAACTATGAGACAACTACATAAAGTATAGTATAGTATAGCATAATGAGAATATCAGGTGGAGAAAAAAGAGAGAGGGGAACAGAAGAATTGTTGAAACAATAGTAACTGAGAATTTCCCCAACTTAATGTCAGACACCAAACCAGAGGTCCACAAAGCTCAGAGAAAAACCAAACAGAACAATGCAGAAAAGAAAAGGAGAGGAAAGGAAAGAAAAACTACCCCTATGCAAATCATATTCAAATGAAAAAAAATCAAAGGTAAAGAAAAAAGCCTTGAAAGAAGTCAGAGGAAAAAACATCGTCTCAAGAGAGGAGCAAAGATAAGAAATACGTCTGACTTATCCTAATAACTTACGCAAGAAAGAAAAGAATACAGTGAAACATTGAAAGAAAAAACCCACCAGGCTAGCATTTTGTATTCTGCAGAATTATCCTTCAAAAATGAAGAAGAAATAAGGACTTTCTCTGAAAAATAAAAGTTGAGGGAATTTGTTGTCAGTAGACCTGACTTGCAAGAAAATGTTAAAAGAAGTTTTTTTTTTTTATATTTTATTTATTTGACAGGCAGAGATCACAAGTAGGCAGAGAGGCAGGCAGAGAGAGAGAGAGGAGGAAGCAGGCTCCCCACTAAGCAGAGAGCTCAATGCGGGGCTTGATCCCAGGACCCTGAGATCATGACCTGAGCTGAAGGCAGAGGCTTAACCCACTGAGCCACCCAGGTGCCCCAAAAAGAAATTTTTTTGAAGAGAAAGAAAATTATATACTTCAGAACTTTGGATCTATATAAAGGAAGAACATTAGAGAAGAAATAGGGAAGGTAAAAGATTTTGCACAACAAAGGAAAGCATTAACAAAACAGGCAGCCTACAGAATGTGAGAGGATATTTGCAAAGGATTTTTCTGACAAGGGTTTGTATCTAAAATATATAAAGAACTTATACAACTCAACACCAAAAAACAAATAATCTGATTTTAAAAATGAGCAGAGGACCTGAAGACATTTTTCCGAAGAAGATGTACAGATGGCCCATAGACACATGAAAAGATGCACAATATCACTGATCATCAGGGAAATATAAGTCAAAATAAAAATGAGATATCACCTGATACCCATTAGCATGGCTAAAATAAAAAAGATAAGAAATAACAGGTGTTGACAAAGATGTGGAGAAAAGTGAACCCTGGTGCACAGTTAGCGGTAAAACTTAACTTTGCTTATTCTTAATTCATCTAATAGATGATGGTTTATTTAAAATAATAGCATCTCCAATGTATTTGATTATGGTAGTTTATGTCTAAGTGAAATGAAGAACAGTAATCATACATGGGACAAGAGGAAAGAATTAAGAATATTTTGTTATTATAAGAAAATAGGCCTAGTGTCATAAAAGAGTAAAACAGGCTGAAGTATTTTAAATTAGGTCACGAGGAAAGGCCTCATATATAGGATTGATCACTTGTCAAAAAGCAGGATTTGAAACACAAAGAAAGATTTTGAAGCTACTGTATAGTTTCTGGAAGAAGTGGTGGCTATTCAGTAGTTAAAAGTGATATGGTAAATGTGAGTAAATATTACACACATATATACTTGACACAAAATCAACAGAATTTCTATTTACGGGATTATACATTACTAGCTACATACATTTGACTATAAAATTAGCATAAAGGAATCATGTCTTTCTCCATTTTCTTCAATAGTGACACAACCTTATTTTCTGCCAAGGATTTAACCTTTATAAAAGTCTAAAATCCCTGGGATTATCTTTGACTCTCCTCCATTTATTATCTTCCACATTTAGTTGTTTATCTTCACATTTAGATATTCTCACATTTCTTCAATATCTTTGAAATGATGTAGCATAATGGTATTATCCACACTGGAATAAACATTCTAGTACATGTTTCCCAATGAACTTGTACAAAAAAATCTCTAGGATATCATACTGAACAAGGGATAGTTGTCAGCTATATGCTTTAGAATTTTGGAAAATATGTTCCCTTGTCTTTGGCTTCCATTAATTTGTTGGTAAGCCAGTTGGTCCAACTATCATTCTCTTAGTATCATTTTCTTATAGAAAATTTCTTTGTGCTCTTGGCCATTTTACATATTTTCTCTGTCTTTCATGGTCTATAAATTACTCTGTTCTTTCTAGGTATCTAGTTTGGGGCTCATTAGTTTCCTTAAATCTAAGAATTGGTTTAGTTCATTAATTCTAGAAAATCCTAACCCATCTCTTAGAATATTATCCGAACCCTGACTACTGTCTGTATTGTCTCCTTTCAAATCTGAGCATAGGTATATTTGACTTCTTCATTCCCCTCCCCCCCATCTTTTTTACCTACATTTTATATTTCTATTTCTTTGTCTTTGGGCTATCTTCTAAGTATTTTCTTCAAATCCACCTTCCAGTTCTGAAACACTCTCTCCACTTTTGTCCCTAGTGCTGTTTATCCATCTATTGTACTTTTAAACATTCTGTTAGGGTTCCTTCCCAATTTATCTTTTCATTTTTATTCTAAATTTTTCTTATTTTCAAAACTGTATCAAGACATCTTATTGTATGTTCTCTAAATGGGCACTCAAAGATCTTTGCAAATTCAATTCTGAAGTGTATTCTTTTGTCTCCTGCATGCTGGCTTATTTCCTTCTGTGTTCTTTAATTTCCAATTCTGAGATCATATTGCTTTAATTTTTCCTGTATAACTTTTAAAGGCATAGGTTTAAAATGTTTTCTTACAAATAAGATTGTATTTACTGCTAACTTAGGGTGCTTTAAATTAAATTTTAGATTTCACATTTTTAGGTCCACACAGGATCACTGCATTCCTTCAAGGAAAGGGCAGTTTATAGTTTGGAATTCATAAGAATGGTTGATTTTGTTTTGATTTGTTTTCTTTTGCGGTCTACTCAGGAAGGGTATAGAAGCTTATTTACCTGTGGATGTCTTACTCCTGACTGTAGATTTCCAATGGATTTTAGGGTTGTCTTCAAAGAACAATATTATGCCAATGAGACCAAGTTGCCCTTTTGTAATAATAGATATGTAGAAACATAGCTCAAATACTGAATCTGGAAGAAGAAATCATATATAGACATTTCCAGAATTCTAATAGGTGGACCCAAGAGCCAGAAAATAAAGACTATCAAGAGAATAAACATACACAAGGAAGAAGTAAGAAAAACACACAACACAAGTAAAATTTCACAATTTTTCCTTCTTCCTTCACGTATCATGCTTAGCTTATATTTATTCAAACACAATCAGAAAATGAAAAAAAAAATTCTTATTAAAACCCAGCATCAGTGGTTCCAGTCCAAGATGATGACACAGGAAGACTCTGAAGTCATCTCCTCCACAGAATATACTAAATCGTACCTATATATGGAGGATTTCCTCCTGGAGAAAGAATTGGGGGCTGACTAAAAAGCTTCTGGATAACCAAATGTCTCTAAGAGCAGCAAGAGAGACAGAGACATGGTAATGAAGGGAATCCTCACCACATGCTGTGAACTTGTGGGGAGGGATAGTATTCAGGGATTGGGGGCATATTCCTCTGTCCTTTGCCACCAAAGAGAGAAAAAAAAAAAGTCATGGTTTAAAGAGCAATTAGCTTATCAGAGAGCTAGCCCTAGAACTCTGCCAAAGGACAGAGGAACTGCTGGAACTCTCTCTGGGTCAGAGGGACTGGAGAGTGACAAGCTTTACACTTCCCCTTACCTTAACAATGTGAATGGGAGCAGAGTCCATGCCCCATAGCTGGCTTGCACAGGGTTCCTTAGCCCATACCAGTCCTGAGTGCCCTAGAGCACTCAAAAAGCTGAGGTTTAAAAGAACAACTGGCATATAAAAAACCCTCCCTAGAGCTCTGCCTAATAGCAAAGGAGATACTGGAACTCTCTTTGTGTGGGAGGGGCTGACGGATATGGTCTGTGCTCACTTTCCACCTTAAAAGTACATGACAGTTCTCACTCTGGGTGCCCTAATTGACCCCAGTGAGTCCTGGGTCCCTGGCCCACACCAGCCCCAGCCATTCTACCAAGATGGTCACAAGGAAGCACCCAGCAGGACACCTCTGGTTAGTGCTCACTACAGCTCTAGACTTCACGTCAAGGTGACACAGGTACAAAGCATCCTGAAAGCTCCAGGCCCATACCACTTCAGCTTCAGAGAGTTTGCTAGGACACCTCTGGTGGAGAGGCTCAGAAAGTTCCCAGCTGACAGCTTCAGATCCAGCTGCCCTGCCAGAGTGGTCCTGTGTGGAGAGGCCCAGAAAGACCTGCACCATGCCTGCATCAGTCCCAGTTACCTGACAAAGGGGCTGCACAGAGCACCTTGGGACAACAGGGCTTGCTTCCATTGCTTAGAATTCCCGGCTTGTACCCTCTTCATCTTTAGCTGTCCTGCCAAGGCAGCACTATGTGGAAAGCCACAGGACTCAGCTCACAGCAGCTGCAGCTTCAGCCAGCCAGCAAAAGTCATCAAGCACCCATAGTCTACAAAGGTGGCAGTCACACAAGAGACCATTCCTTCAAGTTTAGGAATGTTCTGTCTAATCCACTGAAGCAAACACAGAAAGTCAAACAAAATAGAGAGACAGAGAAATGTGCTCCAAAAGAAAGAACAAGACAAAACCTCAAAATGAAACTAGATGACCAATAGATCTCTAACTGTTTTCTGATTTCACTTAAGAGTAAGATAGGAAGGGGTGCCTGGGTGGCTCAGTCATTAAGCATCTGCCTTTGGCTCAGGTCATGATGCCAGGGTGCTGCGATCCAGCCCTGCATTGAACACCCTGCTCAGCGGGAAGCCTGCTTCTTCCTCACCCACCCTCTGTGCTCTCTCTCACATGGTCCCTCTCTTTCATGTATCTTTCTATCAAATAAATAAATAAAATAAAATAAAATAAAATAAAATAAAATAAAAGAGTAAGATGGGAAAAGATATGGGAGGTGGGAGAAAGAGATTCAGGTAAAATGTGGTGATTTCCATATAGATATTTATTCCCATTTCTTCATAAAGCACAATTGCCAAAGTAGAAAAATCAGTTTCATATAAAAAAGACAAACTGGGGAATAGACACTCAAAATTTAAGTCAGAAAAGCATTATGCAGAGGGAAAGTTCCATCCCTGCAATCAGGGCTTTAGTGACGTTCAGAGTAGTGAATGTGCTATCCCCATCCCTCCCCCTTTACCTGTCCTCATAAAAGTGGCAGTTATGGGGCACCTGGGTGGCTCAGTGGGTTAAGCCTCTACCTTCGGCTCAGGTCATGATCCCAGGGTCCTGGGATCCAGCCCCACATCGGGTTCTCTGCTCCACAGGGAGCCTGCTTCCTCCTCTCTCTGCCTGCCTCTCTGCCTACTTGTGATCTCTGTCTGTCAAATAAATAAATAAAATCTTAAAAAAAAAAGCCTTAAAAAAATAGTGGCAGTCAGTCTTAGGAATGGCTCAGCCCCAAAGAAAGGTCCATAAATATGCTTTAATGGGGATATCCTTTCGGTTGGCCTTGGTATGAAGTCCTGTGCCTGGGCTCTGTCCAGGAGAAAATTTCCAATCAGCTCTTTTAGAAACTTACTCTTATATATATTGGATAAATTAAGAGTACTAGGCATGAAAGATGCAGACCCAAACAATGAAACTGACAGACAACCAAACACATCAGGAGATGACAGAGGAAGGTCTTCAAACTAGAAGAAAAATATATTTTCAACCTGGCATTTATGGCAATACTGTGAAAAAAGCATAAAGACGGTTTTAGCAATGCAAGATCTCAAAGCATTTATCTCCTGTGTCCTCATTCTCAAAAATTCTTCAAGAATCTAATTGAGAGATATGGATCTGAGTGATTAAAAATGGAAGAAGCATTGGGAACTCATTGTGTGTTGAAGTATGTGTCAGCAGCTAGCCGTTAGGAATAGGAGCCAAACCAACCAATCTGACTGGACCTGAAGGATGGAGAGCAAGAAAGTGCTGCTTCCAAGGGGAAACATAAAAAAATAATTCATCAGGTAGAGTATTGATTTGCACATGCTGAGGAGATAATTTTGGTTCTACTGGAAATTTTAAGGGATGATCTGATGAAGCCAGCACCCCTGGGGTGAAAATAAATTTAAAAGTTGCAAGTTTAATGAATGAAAAAAACCCACCGCACTTAGGTAGGAATGTTTAGACCATATCCCACTTAACAGCTATGTTATGGCTAATGGGAGAACAAGCATTTAGCTTCAGCAGACTTGTTCTTGAATTCTGACCCACCCACTTATGAACAGAGTAGTTTAAACCAATTCCTTGAACCACGGAGTCTTAGTTTTATCACCTGTAAAAGGTGATGTCAGTGTCTATCTCAAAAAGAATGTGGTGATTAACTTAGCAAAGGTATATTCAGTATTTACAACAAGATATGATAAATAGAAAATGTATTTGATAAAACAAGATAGGAAAATTGATCAATCACTGATAGAAAGGTTATTTCCCCTAAAAAGCAATCTCATTTAAAAGACACAGATTTCCCCAAGAATTGTTCAATTGCTTCTGTTTGCCTTTAAAGAAGATAATTGTCTAAGTAAATTACTAACAGTAGAATGCATTTAAATTAGGAAGAACAACTCTAAATAATGTGGAGAAAAATCAAATTGAGATTTTTAAAAACAGGTATTTGACAAAAAATTACATATTATTAAAACATGTGAAGTATACGTGCAAAATTTAGATGGAATAACAATAGTACACGTTAAATTAAACTACAGTTATGGCTGCTCACAGTCCCATGTTGAGTGACACCATGCCCTAAATTGGGTTCCAGGGCTTATTTTCAGTGGTGCCACATTTTCTTTATCCATTCATCCCTCCGTGGATGCTTAGGTTGTTTCCATGCCTTGGCTATTGTCAGTAATGCTGCAGCGAACGTCACGGGGCATGTATCTCATAGAAGTAGCTATGTCTTTTCTTTTGGTTACATATCAGAAGTGGGATTGATGAGTCATATGAAAGTGCTATTTTTAATTTCTTGACAAACCACCATACTGTTTTCCATAGTGGCCATCATAACTCACATTTCCACTAGTGGTGCACCAGGGCTCCTTTTACTACACATCGTCATCAACACTTGCTACATCCTAAAAAGTTATACAAGATGTTTAGGAGTAAACATCCTAAAGAGGTATAAACTGATGTCTCATTGTGGTTTTGATTTTCTGGATGATGAGTGATTTTGAGCAAATTTTCATGTGTCCATCAGCCATTTATTTGTATGTCTTCTTTGGAAAAGTGCCTATTCAGGTTCTTTGCCCATTTCTTAATTGGGTTTTTTGGTTTATTGGTATTGAGTTGTATGAGTTCCTTATACATATTGGGTATTGACCCTTTATTGGATACAGTTTGCAAATATTTTCTCCCATTCTGTATGTTGGCTTTCTGTTCTGTTGATTTTTCTTTTGCTCTACAGAAGATTTTTTAGTTTGATGCAATACCACTTGTTTATTTTTGTTTTTGTTGCCTGTACTTTGGTGTCAGATAAAAAAAAAAGTCATTGCCAAACTAAATCACACACACACACACACACACACACACTAGAAACTCAACACACACACACACTAGAAACACACAACAAAAATTAGAAATCATTTGAAAGAGATATTTAGAAAGTAATTCTATAAGGTCATTACTATATTATCAGAACTACTTAGTCATTCATATTCTAAAAATCAAATGTAGTTTTTATTATTTTTTAATGTAAAGATAAGGAAAGTTTTGCCGATAGAATTTGGTTTGCAGAATGATTTAAATTCAGATTCAGTAGATTAACTTTGTTCTATCCCCGAAGATGAATACTTCCTTTCTGTTTTCCCCACATGGTTTTCCAAGTATTTAAAGTCTTAGCTTTCAGAAGTCTATTACCTTTCTTGGTATGATAGACAATTTCCAAATATGTTGGTCATATTCATAGATTTAAGTAGGCCCGATTGAAATACACATTCTTATATATCTTCTGAGATAATAACAGAATCTTGCTACAGTCTGTCTCTTTTTGACACTACAGAGAATCCCAGTGGATATCAGCACTGGAAATGAAATCTTTTAACCGAGCCAAAATAGACCCTTTCCTTGAAAGTCATTTTCAGAAACAGTGTTCTCTGAAGCAGAACATTCTGGAATATTATGTCCCTCAAAGCATTTGGGTCCTTTAGCTTAAATGTATATCTCATCATAAACTATTACCTACCTTGAAATTCCAGAGTGCAAAAATCTGTTGCTTATAAATAGCATATTTATATGGTAAATATCTGCAGCTCATGGACCTTCATTCCTTTTTTATTCTTATTGCCCTGAAGACAATTTCTAAAATGATTTTAGAGATGTCGAGTAGTAAATGAGGTAGTCCTGAGAGAGACCATAGAGTGAAAGCAGTTTAGTTAGAAATGTCCCAAGCAATCATTTGATTTTATGTATGTGCTCCAAGGTAGCTTAAGATAGAACAAGGGAATGGGAGCTTCCTCTCTCACCTGTAATTAAAATGATAAGATCTCAGAGCTTTTGAATAAAATCATATGGCAATTAAATGACTAAGAAAAATATTGTATACTCTTTGTGACCAGACAACATCTATTGCCACTATAATGCAGATTTTGATCTAACATTTCATCTCTCTCCATGTAAAATACTTATGAAATTAAAGAATATTACCAATTTACATACTAGCTTCATAATTTATACATTTCAGTCTATTGATTTGTCAACGGTCAATACATAACTTTGTATCTTGCTTTCCAACTTACTAAATAGTTCAAAATAAAAGCAAGAGTTAATGAACACTATATTCTTAACATAAAGGTTTGAAATATATAATTTCTCTCAACAAAACCAAATAAGGGAAATCTCATGTCTATGATCTATGGCCTGAGACATTTACTATGGTTTTATCTCGAAATAATTTAATGGGTTACTATGTCTACTTCAATGGCTGCCTTGAGGCTTTGTTTGTTTGTTTGTTCAAATAGCTATCATTAGTCAAAAAGACAGGCAAAGTCAGGCTCATTACAGCCTTTCCTGATTTTCTAAAGTAACATCTAAGTCCGTTGAACCCTACAAACAAACTTTCAAAATTCTTCGCTATTAGCACTAATTGTTGTTAGGAAGATGAAGAGAAAATTGAAGAAGACTTTTTAACAGAGGAATGGCAACCTTTTTTGGAAGAATTTATTTTTATTTGTTCCTCTCTTGTAAACTCTACTGTTTATAATATCTTAACTAAGATTATTTTGAAACTTAGGTAGATTTGTGTATGTGTGTTTTTCAATATAAATGTAAGTGTGCAGATACATCCACATATACAACTACAGGACAGAAATATTTTTACATGTAAAAGGTAACCATACACATAAGTGTAAACATATATGTAATATAAAAGTATTTTTCACATATAAAATACCTTAAATGGAGATAGGGCTAAAGATATATTCCTTTCGTTCAAAGATTTCATTGAAACTTCCATGTAAAATTTTTCTAAACCCCTGAATTAAATGGAACTTCATTCTTTTTAAGGAGTAGGCTTTCTGTTATACCATCTTGCTGACCCCACCAGTATGTACATTTGAAGAGGCTTTGAATTTTTATTGTATTTCCATCTTTGATTATTTCTTTATAAAAAACACTTGGAAGTAGAAACTGAAGGCAAGGTTTTACTTTCAACATGTTTTTTGAATTTATGTGGGTTGATCGTACTCATTTGTTTTTATGGAGAAACATATCAAGTTTCTTGTTTGCCATTCTTAGATACAAAGTTTATAGTATAGGGCGTAGTATATTATATCATTTTGTTCACATATTTGTGTGTGTGTGTGTGTGTGTGTGTGTGTGTGTGTGGTGTAGCATCCTATACCTTTAGAGAAGGTTTTCCAGACTGAGGTATGTGAACGAATTTCAGTCAATGACGAGGAGTGTGCGTGGCTTCACATATGCTTGATAAAGGCTAAGCCTGTCAACACTGCTTTATAGCCATTTAACTTCAAAAGGAATCAATTTATATGCGAAGTCATCTTTCCTTAGTTGAGGGACACAAAGTTAAGAGATTCTTATTCTTTTTATTTTTTACTGATGTCACAAAGGTCACTTCTTAATCTCCCATCCCAAAACATAATATTTTTAGCTTTACTTGCCTTGCCTGATCAGTTGTCCAAATGGTAATGCTGGAATCCTCAGTCGATTCTTCTCTGTAATTTGATTGATTTTATATTTTGAATTTTTGTACAGCTCCCAGAAAATGTTTTAGCAATTGAATATTTTTAAAAATATACCCACAATTCATAAATAAATTATCTGGCTCTTCTGTAACAATGTGATCATTCAATGCATAAGACAAATGTCAAATATTTGGTTTTATTCTTTTACTCTTTGCTGACTGGAAGGGTAATTGCAAACAAAACAAAACAAAGCCCAACTTTCTTCTAGATATTCCATGTAATTTTCTTTTTCTTTGGTCCTACAGAATGATAACTTTAATATAATTTTTTCCCCACTTAAAAAGAGTAATACACATTTATTTTGGAAAAACCAGACAATGAAGAAAAATGTTATAATCCAACAATAGTATCCAAAGTCCCATCACTCAGAGAACCTCTGAGAACATTTCAATATAGGAATTTTCATTTTCTCTTTCCATTAAAATATACACAGTTCTCATAAAATGGAAACCATACCAAATTATTTTATATCTATATTTTGCTTTGTTCATTCAACATCATAACATGAGAATTAATTCTCCTTAAATGTGTTGTAATAGCATATACTATTACCACAGAATTTAATTAACAATTCTTTTATTATTGGATTCTGATGTTATTTTACAATTTTAACTTCTTTATAACAAATTCCAGCTCACAAATCTTCATGTGCATATTTTATTAGAACCTTAACTGTATTCTCAGACATTAAATTATTAAGTCAAAGTACATGAACACTTTTAAGGATATCAATATAACATGTCCCATACCCACACATATACATGTAATAACATAATTTTATCAAGAAATTAGTCATAACCAACTGCATGGCTCAGTTGGTTAAGTGGCTGCCTTCGGCTCAGGTCATGATTCAGGGTCCTAGGACTGAGCCCCGCATTGGGCTCCCTGCTCAGCAGAGCCTGCTTCTCTCTTTCCCTCTGCCTGCCACTCTGATTTCTTGTGCTCTCTCTCTGTCAAATAAATAAATAAAATCTTAAAAAAAAAAAAGAAATCATTCATTCATCACCCTCCACTGAACACTAAAAAGGACATGGCACAGTGAGTTTAGAAATGAGACCTAAATGAGCTCAAAATGTGTAACAGATTGATCTACAAACTAGCTAAATATGGGAAGTTAATTTGCTTCTAAACTTCTTAGCAAACAATGACAAAAGTATGCCCTTACTGGTGATGTTACTTGTATTATCAATGATGGATATTGAACAGTACTTCTGTAGATGGTGATCCTCCTAATGGAGGAAGACTGATAATTTGTAATTATTTATAGTATGTAAAATAATTCAAAATTTTTGTAAACATTTACTATTTATATAAGCATATCTTTGCTGGGTGTTTTTTTTTAAGATTTTTTATTTATTTATTTGACAGAGAGAGAGATCACAAGTAGGCAGAGAGGCAGGCAGAGAGAGAGAGGGAAGCAGGCTTCCCAATGAGCAGAGGGCCTGATGCGGGGCTCGATCACAGGACCCTGAGATCATGACCTGAGCCAAAGGCAGAGGCTTAATCCACTGAGCCACCCAGGTGCCCTTTTACTGGGTGTTTTTTTAATGTGAATACAGGGTCGTGGTAACAAGTAAAAATTCACTTCCATAGAATTAATTATACAGAGGGTCAAATTGATTTGTTCAAACTATTCACTTGCTTCTGATCTCCAAACGAAAATATGTGAAAAAGTAAATTTTGGAATATAGCGCAAATGCAAAGGTATTGTATTTCTTTCAAAAACTTTTCTTGAAAAAGTGTATCTCTACTGGGCTTTTGTTAAATATTGAGTGAAAGAGTGTTGGAGATTATATACTATGTATCCAATGGAATCTCAGAACAAACTTGCTGACAGGGTTTCTGTGTGTGTGCAGGTGTGTTTGTGTGTGTGTGTGTGTGTATGTGTGAAATTTCGAGAAAGGGATGATACTGAGAAAGCATGTACAACTCAAGAACACCTGAATTATATCCTTTGAACACCCAGAAAGTAATTACATGTACATAAGACAAAGACTAGAAAAGGAACATTTTTTTTTTTTTTAAAGCATGGTTGGGGTTTGGCTTTAAAAGACTCCAGCGTGGAATGAGCGACTCAGGTGGCACAGTTTCCTAAGACAGAGGTGTTGTAGGAGTTTAGAAGCCAGAGAATTAGCTGATCATTTGTTTTTTTTCTCGTGCTCAACTGACTTGAATCTTCTCTCTTAAGACTGTTATTTCTTGCCTCCATCAGAAAGGATGAATACCCAACTTTTGTATCAACATGAACAGGACTGGAGATTATGATGAATGAAATAAGTCAAGCAGAGAGAGTCAATTATCATATGGTCTCACTTAATTGTGGAGCATAAGGAATAACACCGAGGACATGGGGAGATGGAGAGGAGAAGTGAATGGGGGGAAATCGGAGGGGGAGACAAACCATGAGAGACTGCGGACTCTGAGAAACAAACTGAGGGTTTGGGAGGGGAGGGGAATGGGTGAGCCTGGTGGTGGGTATTAAGGAAGGCACATATTGCATGGAGCACTGGGTGTGGTGCATAAACAGTGAATCTCAGAACACTGAAAGAATAAAATAAAATAATTAAACTTAAAAAAAAAGAAAGTAAAAAAAAAAAACCCTGTTATTTCTTGTGAATAAAAGAGTAAATGTCACAATTCTTAGACTCACCTGCCCTGGACCTTCTCTATCAGTTGCCTCTATAATTTACGTATAGCTTTCATCTCCCAACAGTGCAGTAGGCCTTCAGTTCCTTCAAAAGATTATCAGGTAACTTAGAAACCAATAACAAAGAAAAGAAAATTAGACCAGAGTATCAGTAGGATTTTACATGAGCAGAAGTTCTTACCTGGCTGTTCCCATGACACAGATTCCAGATGAACAGAGATGTAGTTAAGATTACTTTGTATGGAGCACTGGGTGTGGTGTAAAACTATGAATTCTGTTACGCTGAAAAGAAATAAAAAAAAATGTTGACAACAACAAAAAAAAAGATTACTTTGTATGAAGCCAAAGGTCCATAAAAAGCCAGTAACTTTGGTATTATTCTTGACATATGCAGTGTTTCAAGATAATGGATAGGTCTGAAGCTGCTCATCTGCTATGTGTGACAATAGGACATGTGATGTGCTTGTCATGTGATTGTCACTATTGCTAGTGCAATAGCGATGAGGTGACAATCACCCACACTCATTATTTAGAAAACAAACAAACATCTATTTTTGTGGCATAGAAGAGGATAAGAAAACGTAAGATTCTTTTAACTAAAAAAAGGAGGAAAGGATGTTTATATATCTTTTGTAGCTATATATATAAATTTACAAATTTGAATACCACTCATGATGATTAGGGGGAAAAATTTCCTCAGAGATTTAAGGTTACCTTGCAGAGAAAATTCAAGGTCAAGTATTTTATAATTGCTTCATGCATGAAAAAAAAAGATGATAGTCTTGTGTATAAGGTTCATTTTCTAAGTCTAATAAATTATTTCCTTCCACATGCTTTCATTATTTAAAATTCTATTTCATCCACCAGAGTCAACTACTCTTTCCTCTTTTGTATCTGTCTTGTGTTTCTTTCACAAGCAGCAGCTAATTAGGAGAGACTGCGGTCTCAGGGCTCTGTACAAAATCCCATTTCTTAGCATTGGGTAAAACAGTGAAACATGAAGGGAACAAAAGGCTTCTAAATTGAAAAAAAAAATTAAAAATGGATTATAGCGGGAATGTAATATTTTGCTTCCACATAAATTTTTCAAATACTGTATGATTTGTTTACCTTTCAATTCTTTGTTTTCCATCAGTGTAAGCAAAGTGAAAGAGATATGGTTACAAATTATTGACATAAACACAAGCAACAACATGGAACTAAAATTTCAGCTAACTTCAACAAACTGTATACCATGAAATGAGAGAAGGAAATAATTCTACAATGTTTTTAAATTTAAATTTTTTATTTTTTAAAAGATTTATTTCATTATTTGAGAGAGGGTGTGAGCGAGAGAGAGAATAAGAGCAGGAGCAGAGAGAAGAAGAAGCAGGTCCCTGCTAAGCAGGGAGCCTGGTGTGGCGCTTGATCCCGGGACCTTGGGATCATGACCTGAGCCGAAAGACAGATGCTTAACCAACTGAACCACACAGGCGCCCCGTTTGCTAAATTTTTTTCTATTTTGCAGCCATTGAATAATTCTTCATATTGTTAGAACAATACAGAATGATAATTTTTTGTAAATATGAAAGGTGCCCATTAGGAAAATAGCACACAAAATGCAAAAATTAGCTTAAAAATAAATTACAGGGGGGGCGCCTGGGTGGCTCAGTGGGTTAAAGCCTCTGCCTTCAGCTCGGGTCATGATTCCAGGGTCCTGGGATCGAGCCCCACGTCAGGCTCTCTGCTCAGCGGGGAGCCTGCTTTCCCCTCTCTCTGTCTCTCTACCTGTTTGTGATCTCTCTCTCTCTGTCAAATAAATAAATTTAAAAAAAAAGAAGAAGAAAAATAAATTACAGGGGTGCCTGGGTGGCTCAGTGGGTTGGACTGCTGCCTTCGGCTCAGGTCATGATCTCAGGGATCCTGGGATCGAGCCCCACATTGGGCTCTCTGCTCAGCAGGGAGTCTGCTTCCCTCTCTCTCTCTCTGCCTGCCTCTCTGCCTGCTTGTGATCTCTCTCTCTGTGTCAAATAAATAAATAAATAAAATCTTAAAAAAATAATAAATTACAGTCTAGCAAAATCTGAGACATGGAGAAAGAAAAAGCATAAAATATATATAAGATTTAAAGTAAGAGTAAATTAAGGTGCATATATTTTGTTTAAGGAGATAATTTCTGGGGTGCCTGGGTGGCTCAGTCAGTTAAGGGCCAAGTCTTGATTTCAGGGTCTTGCTTGCCATGGGTAAAGCTTGTCATGATCTCAGGGTCATGAGATAAGAGCCCTGTGTCAGGCTCCTTGCTGGGCATGGAACTTGCTTAAGATTCTCTCCTTGTCTCCTTCTGGCCCTCCCCTCAACACATGTGTGTGTAAACACATGCACACACTCTCTTTCTCTCTCTCAGATAAATAAATACATCTTTTTAAAAAGAAGATAATTTATGTTTGAAAAAGTCGTTTAAATAAGGCCAGAGACACATGTCTTATGTGACAATTATATTTAAGTCATGGAAAGTAATGTGAAGGGTACGAGGACATATTTGGTATATGAGGACTCAGGAAGCATAGCCCCTGTGGTCTTGTTTGCCCATAAAACAAAGCCAAAGAAAAACAAAACAAAACAAAATGAAACAAAGCACAACAAAATGAAATAGAAGATTGTATTGTAGCCCCAAAGTTTTGCAAGAAGGTCTCTCTGGTTTGTCAGAATATACTATGTGTTTCTTTTCGACTTATGATATTTTATACTCTGGAAGCTTTAAATTTACCTGTACAGGCAACTATTTGCATTCTAAAAATGAAGGAACTAAAGAAGAAAGAGAGAGAGAGATGGAGGAGGGAGGGTCGATGAGAATGTCCCAATACTACTGACATGTGTGGGAGAAATCTTTCTCAGAATCTAGTCTTTGAAATTGAACATTAATTTGGTGATGGATCAAATG
The DNA here is from genome assembly GCA_004024625.1 of Mellivora capensis. Lineage (NCBI taxonomy): Eukaryota > Metazoa > Chordata > Mammalia > Carnivora > Mustelidae > Mellivora > Mellivora capensis. Next base: position 38,670 of record PISX010010137.1, read on the forward strand.
AACAAGAGAAACAAGGCAAAGGCATTTAGTTTGGCATAACGTCTAGTCACCTAATTTGTGGTTGGGTTTGCCTAAGTTCCTGCACTTCAAGGAAAGATGAGTTTAAGGTAAAGTTGAGTTTAAGATGAGCCCATACATGGGGAACACATGGCAATGCACATCATTTATATAATGGCATTACTTAGTTCTGTTAAAATGAAATCTAGTTAAGGTTTATGGAATGCATATAACTTGCTTCATGCCTTAGCTTTGGCATTACAGGATTCTGTGTTGTTCCTTTTCCATCCCACATTCTCAACAAAACCCGTCAACATCTGAATCTAATTTTGTTTTACTTTTTTATATTAAACTAATTAGATAATCCATTAAACAAATGGGAGGAAAGAGCATTAATGATATGTTGCACTTGCATTATGAAGTTAATTGGATTAACTAAATTAGCTCTTTTACATTCAGGCCTGCATATGTTTTTTAATGTTTAAAGCAAGAAATGATGGGGAGAACTCACATTTCTGGGATTTTCGTTCTTCATTACAAAGGAGAGGTCAATAATGCATTTATTCCTGAAGCCTCCAGTGAGACCATTAATAAGCTCAAAGTTGAAAGAATGAAAGAAAGAAAGAAAGAGAGAAAGAGAGAGAGAGAGAGAAAGAAAAGAAGGAAGGAAGAAGAGGGGAAAAAAAAGAACAGAATAAAAACAGAAAAGAATCATGGGCATTTCATTAAGCCCTAGTCCTACAAACCAGCCTAATCTCATTTAGAGTAGAATAAAAACCATGCAACAAAAATATCCTGGACTTCGTGGTTCGGCTTCAAGATACCATGACTCTCTCAGGTAAGACCTCACTGGGATCTTGGAAAAATCCAAAGTTCAGGGTTCTCTGTATGAGGAAAAGGTTTTGCTTGAGAGTAAGATCCTAATCAGGAAATATTGAACACTTTGCCTTAGGGAGCAGAACCACCTTAAATTCAAGAACCCTGAGGTGCCTGGGTGGCTCAGTTGGTTAAGCAACTGCCTTCAGCTCAGGTCATGGTCCCAGAGTCCTGGGATCGAGTCCCACATCGGGCTCCCAGCTCCATGGGGAGTCTGCTTCTCCCTCTGACCTCCCCTCTCATGCTCTCTCTCACTCTCTCTCTCTCTCTCTCTCTCTCAAAATAAATAAATAAAAATATTTTTAAAAAATTCAAGAACCCTGGATCCTAACAACTGTGGTTGTTGTCCAATGACACAACTGAAGTTTCCTAGCCAGATTAATGCTAGAAATTTCAACTTCAGGGCGAAAGGTGGTATGTCCTGTTATCCACTAGGAATGCTCAATTACTCCTTTTAGGGTCACAGAGCTCAATGCATTATGAAGTGGTACTTTCTTCAGTATGAGGTGTGTTTTATAATAAGTCTGATTCTACAATTTGTATCATAATATTCAGCTTTTTTTTACATTCAGAAGCAAAAATTGATTTTGGAATGTATTCATTCTAATTTCCCAGTAAGTGGCAAACTGTGAATGTCTTTGAGTATATAGTTCTTGATTTGAAGAAATGCTAGTCATTACTAAGTCCTGCCAATTCCCATAACAGCAAATGGGTGAAGATATTACGTTGTGTAATACTTTCATTTTATTATTATTATGGCAAGATTCAAAAAGACTGGTGACAAAGACTTATTTTGACTTTTACCAAGAAAGGTCGCATAATTATACTACAAATTATATATAATACAAATTATACCACCTTAGATTTGGCTAAAAATCCAGAAATTAACATGTCAGTCACAGTTGTAAATAATCAACAAGAGTTCAGAAATTCACAATTCAGGGGTGCCTGGGTGGCTCAATGGGTTAAGCCTCTGCCTTCGGCTCAGGTCATGATCTCAGGGTCCTGGGATTGAGCCCCGCATTGGGCTCTCTGCTCAGCAGGGATCCAGCTTCCCCCTCTCTCTCTGCCTACTTGTGATCTCTCTCACTCTGTCAAATAAATATAAATAAATAAAATAATAATAAATAAAATTTTTTAAAAATTAAAAAAAATTCACAATTCATCAAGTATACCTCTCTATTATAAATAACTGTTGGCTTTTGCTTAATAATTTTCACTTAGTAGATGTGCATGTCCTATTTCACAGTTACATTTACAGAGATGATTACTTTTATTTACGTAACACATAAGATACGTGTATCTTGAAACAAACGTGTTATCTCAGTCAGTTACATTATTTTTATCCAAACACTGCAATTTATAACAGATTGGGTTTTTTTCTTTAACTTTCCAATGTCATACATATAACAGGTTATTTATATATGTATTAAGTTGGGTTAATGTCTACACAACAACAGAGTGTGCTGTCTAGGTAATGACAGAAGAGAATACTGATTATGCCCATCTTTGTATCCTCAAACTAATCACATGCTGAACTGTGCACAAGGATCAGGAAACTCTTCTTTGAAACTGGAAACACCTATAAGCAAAATTTCATCTATAAGAAAGCCAGCCAAGTGTTTTGTACTAAACTAAGGAATATGCTAAGAGAGGATGTGACCTTCTTGGGTCATGAGTGGACTAGATGGAGCATGTTTCCACATACATGTGGGACAGAAGTCCTGTGAGGCAAAATCAGTGACCTCCTCACCTTAGACTAAAGTGCATGGATCAGTAGCCTTCTTGAACCTTGCATTGCAGATCTGTAGAAGATATGAAAGCAAAAGTATCACTGTATAATATTTGAGAACAGTTGATTGGGAAAAGCATAGTGTGGGAAAGGATTGTCAGCAGAAGTGACATGTGTCCAAACGAAAACCTAGATAGGTTTGTCATGCAAAATGTTGAGAAAATTCCAAAAAGTGCAAGGAGGAAAATTATTAAAAATGGGAGAAATTAATAAAATTTTTATAAGAAATATATATATATTTCATATACACATGCAATATATATATACAGGGGGATAATCAATAGCTTTTCAATATTAAGTCCACCAATAAATCTATGCGGTGTCACTATTTACCAATATTCTTTCAGTTAGTGAGGGAATTTCAGTAGTATTTATATTATATACCGTTTTTGAACTTCAGTTTTTATAGTTGTTTTATAATTTAGTTATTGGGAATGATATGCTTTTCATCATGTTATTTTTGTGTAAATAGGTTTCGTGTGTTTGAAAGAAAGGTCACAGAGACACTGTGATAAGGATCCGTGAGAGGCTCCTGTGCTTCTGAGTGAAAGTGTCTGCACACCAGCTTGGGCAGTCATCGTTGAACACTGACAAAGTGTCAATGTCTGCATTTCATGGAGAGTGTGGAAATGGGTTTCCTGTGGACCATGACCATGTGGCAGACCTTGACGCCACTCTGACTTCCTTGCTCAGACTTGGGGAAGAAATGCTGCTAGCACAGACTGTGGACGCACCAGAGCATTGAAGCGGGGCAAGCTGCCTCTCCTTGAAAGGATTCCTGTCCCTAGCACCTTTCCCTGCAGCTTCCCCACTAGCTCATTCCATGCTTACCTTGTTGGAGGACTGGCCAGCGGGCACTAACCAAGTGAGTGTGTCCTCAGCGATATATCTCTGTATGATCTACTCTTTACATTTTACACTTAACTTTGAGGTACTACTAAAAGGAAAAGAGTACAGAAGCTAAATTCGGCTTCAGTCCCAAGTACAGTGTGCAAAGTTAAATTCATGTTACAGAATTTTATTTTTAAATTAATTTTAATTACATAATTAATACATAAACAGCTAAACAAACACATATAAATAAACATAAGACTCACTGTAGAGGATGACTAGTTCTCCTTTGATGTCAAACTCAATTCCAGTCCTCTTTTTATTGTCTGGAGCTGATCATACATATTAATTTCATGTGATATTTTCAGACATATTTCTATACATATCTGAACTGGTATGAACTATATGGTATTGTTTTGAGGATCCTTTTAGGGCATATATTATATATTGTGTTATATTATTCCATTCACTTTACATTGTATCTTGGTGAGGTAGCCAAGAAAGTTTATCTCTTTATCTTCAACTATGGGAAAGTATTCCAAAGTATGAATGTACTACAATTTCTGAAACCATTCTCTTGGTATGTTGGTTATTTCTAATGTTTTTGGTTATTAGAACTCTTCAACAGATGTTATTGTTGGTACCCTTTGTGTAGCTGTTAAGACTTTTTTTTTTTTTTTGACAGAGATCATAAGCAGGCAGAGAGGCAGGCAGAGAGAGAGGAGGAAACAGGCTCCTTGCTGAGCAGAGAGCCCGATGTGGGGCTCGATCCCAGGACCCCAGGTTCATGACCCGAGCTGAAGGTAAGAGGCTTTAACCCACTGAGCCACCCAGGCGCCCCTGTAAGACTATTTGTAAGATGGATATTTAGAAATTATGTTGTGGGGACAAATATATTTACACTTCCATATTACTCATCAAAGAGGCTGTACCAATTTATTCTTTCATAAATCAAACCTTGATATGATCAAACTTCAAATTTTCTATTTTCCTATTTTTCTAATTTTCTAATAGGAAATTCCTAATTTCCTATTTTCACCAATGAAAAATACTATTTCAGTGTTATTTTAATTTCTAGTGAGGTTGAGATCATTTTATATATGAATTAGTCATTGTGCTTTTTGTGCTTTCTATTCTATATAAATCTTTCCTTATTTTATAGATCAGGTTTTTTTTTATTAATTTATAGAAACTCTTTATGTAATCTGTTTATCATTTGTCTATTATATACTTTTAAATATATGTCCCCAAATCTTTTATTTGTTTTGAATTTGTGAAGGCTTTTGTTGTACAGATTACTTAATTTAATTAAATTTCTAATTGTTTTCTGTTATAGTTTCCTTTTTTTATATTAAGAGTGACTTTCACTAGCGATGCCTGGGTGGCTCAGTCGGTTAAGCAGCTAACTCTTGATTTCAGCTCAGGTCATGATCTCAAGGTCTTGAGATCAGGCCCTGCATTGGGTTCCATGCTTAGTGTGGAGCCTGCTTGGGATTCTCTCTCATTTTCTCCCCCACACACTTGCTTACCTGGTCATGCTCGCTCTCTAAAAAACAAAAAAACAAACAAAAAAATACTTTCACTATCCCTGAGAGCCTATATTTGTGCATTATGTAAATAATCTATATTTCTCTATTACCTTTTACACACATTTCATCTGCATACATGTACATGGTATTTGTGTACATTTACTCTTTATAAATTTAGACTCAATTTGCCATTTTCCTTAAAAAATCTTATTAAATCTTAATTGCTATTGCACTGAATTTATAGATTAATGGTATTTGAGTCTTTGTGTATTGTGTTTTCTCCTCTCATACACATGCAGTAGCTCTCTATTCACATATCCTCCTCAAGGTCTAGTGTATTTCAAGTTAATTTCTATAAGTTATAATATTTGTTTCCCTTATGTATGGATCTTTTTCTTATGTTTTCAAACTAGTCATTTTTTATTTATGGTAGAGGCCATTCATTTTTCAAGTTTCCTCTTACCTGCCCTTTGGTTGGACTCTTATTGTTTTAAATAATTGCCTACTTGATTTTTCCAAGGCCAAATCAGTAATTTTAACAACAATTTTCTCCTTTATATCCAAATGCTTATATATCTTCTTTTTTTCTTGAAATAATGTTTTGTTTCCTAGTATCTTAAGGAAAATATGAATACTACCAGTGGTTTTAAACATCTTTGTTTTGTTGTTCAATATTATTTTCATTATTTTTGCATTTACTTTACAAATTTGTTTGGCTTCATAGTTATATAGAAATTCTAGGCATGTAATCTAGACATGAGAATTTACACTCAATTTATGTAATGTATACTCATGTAACTTTGAAAAAAAATAATATAAGTCAATGTGTATAGGTTCCACAATAATTTGGGTTTTTCTTTTTCTCATGTAAAAGTCACTCATACGTTAAGTAGGTAGAGTGAGAAACAGTGGTGTTAGTAGAATAACAGGTTTTAAAGTCAAAGGGCTTGTATTAGGTAGGTCTGGGTTTGGGTCATGGCTTTGACAAATTTGCTGTTTGTTCTTAATAAAAATAATTCAGTGGAGGAGGGGTCACTTTCTCTCTCTCTCTCTCTTTAGCAGGGAAGGGTGAAATAAAGAAAACGTGTTGGGAAGTGTTATACAGTGTGCTTAAAGGTGGAATAAACTGGGCCAGTTACAAGGCAGCTATGGTGATTCAGGTATGAGGGGATAAAGACCGAAAATTGGTTTGTGAAAAATAAAAAGGAAGCAAAGGTAAGACACTGGAGGCTTAGAGTTATGTGTCTAGTCTGGTTAAATGTGTGTTGCAGAATGTAAGGCAACATGGCTGTTTCTTCTTCAGAAGCATTGAGTTAAATTTTATAATTCTATTATTAATTACAGTTGGCCATTTTTGCTTGCTTTGTTTCAAGTTTCTACTTAAATTCTAGTTGACATGTAGTGCAATATTGGTTTCAGGAATAGAATTTAATGATTTATCACTTACATATGACACCCACTGCTCATCACAAGTGCCTTCTATCACCCATTTAACCCATCCCACCCACTTCCCCTCCAGCAAACTTCAGTTTATTCTCTATAGTTAATCATCTCTCATGGTTTGCTTCCCACTCTTTTTTTCTCTTCTTTCCCCTATATCCATTTATTTTGTTTCTTTTTTTTTTTTTAAGATTTTATTTATTTACTTATTTGTCAGGGAGAGAGAGAGAGCGAGCACATAAGCAGGCAGAGCAGCAGGCAGAGGGAGAAGCAGGCTCTCCACTGAGCAAGGAGCCCGATGTGGGACTCAATCCCAGAACCCGGAGATCATGACCTGAGCGGAAGGCAGCAGATTAACTGACTGAGCCACCTAGGCATCCCTGTTTTGTTTCTTAAGTTCTACATATGAGTGAAATAATGTAATAGTTGTCTTTCTCTGACTGATTTATTTCATGTAGCATAATACGCTAGCTTCAACCATGTCTGCAAATGGCAAGATTTCATTATACTTTTATGGCTGAGTAATATTCTATATTCACTGGTGATCCTTAAACAACATGGGGATTAAGGGTGCGACTCTTTCTGCAGTCAAAATCTGTATATAACTTTTGATTTCCTCAAAATTTAAGTACTAATAGGCTATTGTTGGCCAGAAGCCTTACTGATAACTTGAACAGTTGAATAACATTTGTTGCATATGCATTATGTGCTTCTTCTTACAATAAAGTAAGTTAGAGAAAATGACTATTAAGAAAACCATAAGGAATAGAATATATTTACAGTGTTGTACTGTCATTTGCAACAATGTAGATGGACCTTGAGGTCATTAGACTAAATGGAAAAAGTCAGACACAGAAAAGCAAATACTATGTGATCTTACTTATATACAGAATCTAAAAAAAAAAGAAATCATGTAAACAGAAAAGATTGGTGATTGTCAGAGGAGGCAGATGGATGGAGGAAAAGGGTTAAAGTGGTCAAAAGGTACAAACTTTCAGTTATAAGATAAATAAGTCTAATATTAAACATTTTAAACTATTAAAAAACCACAAACTTTTTATAGTTTAATGTTAAAAGAGCCAATTCTAATAAGCATGGAATATTAGACATATAAAATTCATTTTACAAATACTGAAGAATTTAGAATTAAAATTTTAGGAAAAAAATTGTTATATGACTGTAAAGGGCATATTTAATTTCCAAATTACAAAAATTGAACTTTCCTTGTTCCTTCTAAAATACCAAATACATTTGTTTTTATAAATTCTCATAATAACAAAATTTATTGTAGAAGTCAGGATTGTTATACATGTCTTACTTTGGGTATTTAAATTCTTTTCTGTGAATTTTCTTTTAGGAGTAATAAAAAGCATTCATTTCTTAACATAGTTTGGAAAGCTTTTTAAAATGTCCTGGTATATTGTGGACAAGGGACCATTAGAATGTTGATAATGATGAAAAGTAAGCTTAGTTTTAAAATTCTATTACTTAAGATTCGGTTGTATTTCTTGAACATGCAGAAACTGAAGCATGTTAGTACAATAATTACAAACATTTCCTTGAAGGCATCTTGTCTGTCCAGGTTTCAAACAGGTAAGGGAATTGGAAACTGAATGTACAACACTGTTTCTTTTTGATTAGCCCGGAGTGTTAGATTTCAATGCAACTTTTATGAAACCCACTGGTCGAGTTTTTCCTGGAACCAATTCATTTTAATTTCGACTTTTGTAATGAATGATCATGTTCTTGATGGGAACTTGAAGCATAATACTTGAATGCATAGCTTAAGTGTTACATGAATTAACGATTATAGTCTGATGTATGAATTTACATTTAAAATAAATTAGTGGCTATTTAAGGTAGATAATTATTTTTCAATAAAGTGTAATACTCTTATATTAATCAGTTTTGTAAAAATCATTCTGGATTACTCTTCACATCTGCTATGGGTTGAAGTATGTCCCCTCCAAATTTATATGTTGAAGTCATAATCCCCAGTGCCTCAGAATGTAACCATATTTGGCGATAAAGTCTTCAGAGAGATAATTAAGTTACACTGAGATTATTAGGGTGGACTCTAAATCAGTGTGACTGATGTCCTTAAAAGAAGAGGAGATAAGAGAGGCGCCTGAGTGACTCAGCTGGTTAAATGTCCTACTGTGGATTTTGGCTCAGGTCATGGCCTCAGGGTCCTAAGATCCAGCTCCATGGGCTCCTCGCTCAGCAGGGAGTCTGCTTGTCCATCTCCCTCTGTTCCTTCCCCCATTCACTATTCCTTTCTCTCTCTCTCTTCCTCTTTCTCTCTCAAATAAATAAAAACCTTAAAAAAATAAGCAGAGGAGATAAGAACACAGACACTCACAGAAGGAAGACCTTGTGAGGAATCTGGGAGAAGACAGCCACCGACAAGCTAAGGAAAAAGGCCTTTGGAAAAACCAACCTGCCCATACCTTGATCTTGGACTTGTAGTCTCCAGAATTATGAGAAAACAAATTTCTGCAATTTAAGCCCCTTGGTCTATGATACTTTGTTATGGAAACCCTAGCAAACTAATACAATATCATTGTGCCAAAGTATTCATGACATGGCAAAAGTAATTATAGGAAGTTATTTCGCTGCTATAACATTTACAATTGCACCATATTAAGCATCTGGTATCATGGTTTACTTCTCCTCTAGACAAAATGAATCTTGTCTTCCCCTTTACCTAAGGAAAATGACTAGAAAAAGAAACTTCTAGGATAAAATGTATGTGGTTAGCCATGGCTTCTGAGAAGGTTTCCTCCCTGTGAAAAGATAGAAAAAGAATCTGCAAAATCACAACAAGAAAGAATACAAATCCCAGGATATGGAAAGGATTTGCACCGATCAAAGGGCTAGTGAAAGAGGAAGCAGAAACACAATTAGCTGAGGTGCTAAAATTCCATAAATTAAATTTCTGGCCCTGGAAGTAGGCAGATTTAGATTTAGTAGGCATCCCTGTCCTATTCCTAAAATCAGACAACTATACCTTTCCTCACTTTGGGATGACCAAAACCCCAAGCCCAGGCCTACCTATCATGGCTAGCTTCTCACATCCAAGGGAAGTCCAAGTCCAGGAATAGAGGAGGGAGGGAGGGAAATGGATCCTGGGATTTTAGAGCATATGGGTACCTGAGGGAGAACAGTTAAGTAGTTGGTCTTAGCCTAGACCCTAGAAAATGAGTCAGCTGTGGAGGCTTCATTGTTTATTTAATGGGGTTAGTGGGGGGGGTGGGGTTGAAGGTTAAGTGTGAGGCAGGAAAGAGGGAGACGGGGATGGAGACCCTCAGTACTGCCCTTCTAGGACAAAAAAGGTATGTGGTATGCATTTTTTAGGGGGCAGGCATTGTCTCTCTGTCCTCAATCTCTCACCTATATCAACAGGGATCCAGACAGGAGTTGGATATTTAAGAAAAGAAAAATAATTTTCCCTCTAACTTCTAGATTGTTGGCTGAGACCCTCCTGTAATAAAAACATAAAACAAGTGGAGAAAAATAAATTTAATTACATGTGTGCATGAGGGAGCTCCACAAAGATATGAGACTCAAAGAACTGACCACAGCAGGCAGTTTTTATACTTTTAGATAGCGAAACAATAAATTTGTGAAGAATTGATAAGATGTAAGAGTTTGGACTAGGTGTAGTAAAATGGGGAGGAAGTATCAAGTTTTATTTATACAGTCTTCTTGGCCTTAAATTCTCTGTCTCTGGTGTTGAGGACATCTTCTTCCCTCCTGGTACAGGGATGGTAACTTTCACATGGGAGATTTATCTTTTGCTTTCAGGAAAGAAAAATAAAGGGGGTGAGGAAATCCCATATTTAATATGCCAAGATGCCATTTTTTGGGGGGGGGGTGTCCTGAAATCTATCTGGTACATATAGGAGTACATTCCTCCATCAATCAGCATCAAGGAACCACAAGCAGAGGATGAACACGGATGAAAAACAATGGGCTAAGGTAAAGTTCTCAGATACTGGAGCTTACTAAGGGAAGGGAGGACTGGTATTAAACAAAAAGTACAAGAGAAGTCAGATATGCATTATTCTGTAGCCATTAAATGAATGTTTACATGGAATTTTGAAGGCACGTGGACACATGTTTAAAACTTCAGAAAAATGTTAGTATGTACATGTTTAAAAAGATACTCATAGAGGGGCACCTGGGTGGCTCAGTCAGTTAAGCACCTGCCTCTTGATTTTGACTTAGTGTCATGGTCCCACAGTAGTGAAATTGAGCTCTGCATCAGGCTCCACGCTCAGCTGGGAGTCTGCTTGAGATCTCTCTCTCCCTCTGCCCCTTTCCTGCTCTCTCTCAAATAAATAAATAAACACAATTTTAAAAATATCCTTATAAGTTGTGAATAGCCTCAGCATTTAGAAAAACATACTTTTGATTACCTTATGCAAACTTTATCTTTCACCTCTTCAAAGAACATTTTTGAAAATGAAATAGTTTATTTAAAATATGGAAGGATTAAATGATGTTTAAGAGGCTTAAAAATACAATCTACATTTAATCTAGATAAAACATTTGGTGTCTACTTTAGTATAATCTTTTACAGCTGCACGTTCTTCATGCTGTGTTACTGTCTTTACTGAGATTTAATCTTTTTATTCAACTGTTCTACATAATAACACTTAATATTGGAAAGATAGTCATAGTTTGCAAGATACTTATGGATAATTTCTCATTTAATCTTCATATCTGTCTTGAGAAATAGGTAAAGTAGGAATTATTCTGTTTTAGTGATGAAGGAGTCAAACCAAGAAAGATGACTTGAAAGGTCCAAGGATACACAACCAGTGCTTGGTGGGATCTGATTATTCAGGTCTAGATGTCAAGGACTGTGTTGTTCTCAGTACCCCATAAGCTACTGTGGAATATGCACCATGCAGTCTAACCTGCCTAAATTCCTTGGCAGAATCTAGTAGTCCCTTGGAACATAGAGAAGAGAGCCTCACAGTCTAAGGAGAGTGGTTAACTTCTAGTTCCCTCCCCACAAGTGGAAAGAACATAGCTTAGGGGTACAAAGTCATTGTGGAACATGGGAGGAGGCTTTTAGGAGCCTCTAGGGTTGACCCATCCACCACGGGAACCATTATCAATAACTCCCCAATGCAAACACCTCTACCATCTGGGAATTAATTCAAAGTATACTAGATACATATCATAGGTTTCAAACTTGGTGGTTACTTCCACAGAAGTTCCTCTATCCTTGATCCCCTTCCGTCTGTAAGAAACGAGTAACTCTAGCCTAGGAGAAAGCAGGGGAGGTGATACAGAATTTGGAAAGAGACACACTTGGTTTTTTTTTTTCTATGTAATAACTTACTTTGGGAAAGTCACTTGTCTTAATGTATGCAATTTTCTCACAATATTTTGAGTCTTGGTAGTTTGGAATTATAGAAAAGTGATATTCACAATTAAAAAAATTTTTGCTTTAAGATATTATATGACTATCAAGCCTCATTAAAATATAAATAAAAACTGAGAAGTTTTTTTTTAAAAAGCAATCCCTGAATTATCATTAATTATCACACTTTACAGCTAGACTGAGAAAAATCTACTCATCATATAGGAATTTTTTTAGATTAAATGTAAACAAGCAGATGGGGCACCTGGGTGGCTCAGTGGGTTAAGGCCTCTGCCTTTGGCTCAGGTCATGATCCTGGGGTCCTGAGATCGAGCCCCGCATCAAGCTCTCTGCTCAGCAGGGAGCTTGCTTCCTCCTCTCTCTCTCTGCCTGCCTCTCTGCCTACTTGTGATCTCTGTCAAACAAATTAATAAAATAAAAAATGTAAACAAGCAGAAATATAATGTATCTGATATATATTGGATATAAATAAACACATATTCCCTTCAAATCCTGGCCTATTTTATTACTCCTGGTGAAAATTATTACCTTGATTAATAACCTTGTTCACTGATTCTCATTTGTATATTCCTGTGCCTGTCACACCCATCACCTTTCCCCACCCTACAAGGCTTCTGACTAATCTCTCTGTGGACTTTTTCCACTGTGTGTTAAGAAACCCATGTTCCTATGAAAACACATTTGTTTGCTGAAGCTTTTTGTTTGTTAAACAACAGAAGCACCTCATCACCACATGTGTAAATCTGTCTTCTCTTACTTTTTTGTAACTTTTATCAGATAATAAACAGTCGATAAAATTATACCTATAAAGCATGTTGCTGGCTTGAAGGAGCTTAGGATCTGATGCAGGAATGCAGATTGTGTGTGTTTGTGTGTATGTGTGTGTGTGCACTCATGTTTTTATAAACAACATGTTGAAATTTTTATGATAGGATATGTACAGAATTGAATGTGGATACGTAGGCAATTGATAAATTTTAATAGGTAGGGGCAAAACGAATGGAAGAAGAGTGTCCATACATAGATTTGTAGATATTTGAACTAATAATTAAAATCTGAGCATGGAGAACATTCCATGCCGCTGAATAGAACATGCAGTAGAATCATAAAGGATAGAATCACTGGTAGTAACTCGGGACCACTGGGATTTAGAGAACAAAAAGTTACAGTAAGTAAGTATGTTTGAAGGCCCAGGTACAGGAAAGGCATCGAAGAGGACATTTTAAGTAAATTTGGACTTCATTCTATAGTCTCCGAAGATTGATTATTTATTTATTTATTTATTTGCTTATCATTCAACAAATATTCATTAAGCACTTACCATGTTACAAAAGGCACAGTTCCAGGCCTGGGGAATCACTAGTAAATAAATCAGACAAGGTTTTCTGCCCTCATGAATCTTCATGCTATGGGTACCAGGGCTCTGAATTTGGCTCAGCCGTCCTCTCTCACTGGAACATCAAGTAAAGCCAGGGGGATCCCATACCTGTGGTTTTTTGTTTGTTTGTTTGTTTGTTTTGTTTTGTTTCTTCTTTTAGTTCAAAATTTTAATTCCAGCATAGTTAACATAGACTGTTACGTGGGTTTCAGGTGTATAATGTGATTCAACACTCAGTGCTCATCAAGACAAGTTTACTCTTTAATGCCCATCACCTATTTTACCCATTCCTCCACCCACCTTCCCACTGGTCACCATTAGTTTGTTCTTCATTGTTAAACATCACTTTCTTTGTCTCTATCTCTTTATTTTTTCTTTGTTCCTTTGTTTTGTTTCTTAAATTCCACATAATTATCTTTCTCTGGCTGAATTATTACACCTAGTATTATACTCTCTAGCCCCATCTATGATGTTGCAAATGGCAAGATTTCATTCATTTTTATGGCTGAATAATATTCCATTATATATATATATACCTAGATATCACTTCTTTATCCATTCATCTTTGGGTGGAGAGTTGGGCTGCTATTTTTTGGCTATTATAAATGATGCTGCAACAAACATAGGGGTGCATGTGTCCCTTTGAATTAGGAGTCAGTATTTAGTTTTAATATTTTTGGGGTAAATATCTAGTAGTAAGATTACTGGATCACAAAATAGTTCCATACTTAACTTTTTAAGCAATCTCCATACTGTTTTCCACAGCGTTGCACCAGTTTGCATTCCCACCAACAGTGCACAAGGGTTCTTTTTTCTCCACATCCTGGTCAACACCTGTTGTTTCTTGTGCCTTTGATTTTTGCCATTCTGACAGGTGTCAGACATTAACTGACAATAAACATTGTTGTTTAATTTGCATTTCCCTGATGATGAGTGATGTTGAGTATATTTACTCAATAGACATTGTTGGCCATTGGATGTCTTCTTTGGAGAAATGTCTATTCATGTCTTCTGCCCATTTTTAAATTGGATTATTTACTTTGGGGGTATAAATTTTATAAGTTATTTATATATTTTAGATACTCACCTTTTATCTGATATGTCATCCAAATATCTTCTCCCATTCACTAGGTTGCCTTCTAGTTTTGTTGACAGTTTCCTTCATCTGCAGAAGCTTTTTATTTTGATGAAATCCCAATAGTTTGTTTTTGCTTTTGTTTCCCTTGCACCAGGAGTCATAACTAGTAAAAAGTTACTATGGCCAAGGTCAAAGAGGTTACTGCCTATATTCTCCTCCAGGATTTTGATGGCTTCCTGTCTCATTTAGGTCTTTCATCCATTTTGGATTTATTTTTGTGTATGATGTTAAGAAAGAGGTCCAGTTTCATTTTTCTGCATGTTGTTGCCCAGTTTTCCCAATACCATTTGTTGAAGAGACTATCTTTTTTTCTATTGCATATTCTTTCCTGATTCATTAAAGACTAATTGACTATATAACTCTGGGTTTTCTATTCTGTTCTATTGACCTATGTATCTATTTCTTATGACAGTACCATACTGTTTTGATCACTAAATCTTTGATCACTAAAAATTTGATCACTAAATCTTTGTAATATAACTTTTGCGTCTGTTTTTCAAGACTGCTTTGGTTGTTTGCAGTCTTTTGTGGATCCATACAAACTTTAGGATTATTTGTTCTAGTTCTGTGAAAAATTCTTTTGGTATTTTGATCGGGATTACGTTAAATATGTAGATTGCCCTGGGTAGTATAGACATTTAACAACATGTGTTCTTCCAGTCCATGAGCGTGGAATGTCTCTATTTGTTTCATCTTCAGACTTTTTTTTTTGGTCAATGTTTTATAGTTTTCAGGGAACAGGTCTTTCACCTCTTTGGTTATTCTTAGGTATCTTATTATTTTTGAAGCAACTGTAAATGGAGTTATTTCCTTAATTTTTTTTTTCTGTTGCTTTATTATTGGTGTAGAGAAGTGCAACAGATCTCTGAATACTGATTATAGTTTTTGATTTGTGATTAGCATTATAACATCTTCTGCATATACCTGATGGTCTTTGGAGTTTGAACCCATTCTTACTCTTCCCTCCCTGGTGTTTTAGATATATGTTGTCACATTTTATAACTTTCTTTTTTATGAATCCCAAGACTGATTTTTTGAGACGTACTTATTTTTATTGCTTTTGTGTTTCCTAACTTTTGTACTCTCATTTATGGTCTCCTTTCCACTCAGGTTCCCCTTTAATATTTCTTATAGGACTGTTTTAGTGGTCATTAACCCCTTTGGGTTTTTGTTTGTCTGGAAAACTCCTTTTCTGTCTTTACATTCTGAATGACAGCCTTACTGGATAGTGTATTACTTATACTTACTGGATAGAGGTTTTTCTATTTTGGCATTTTGAATATATCAAGGCACTCCTTTCTGGCCTTCCAAATTTCTACTGAAAAACCTATCAATATTTTTACGGGTTTTCCCTTATATGTAACTGTCTTCTCTCTTGTTGCATATAAAATTTTTACTTTATCTTACTTTTTGCCATTTTAGTTACTATGTGCCCTGATGTGGACCTCCTTGGGTTGATTTTGTTGGGGAATTTCTGCGCCTCCTGGATCTGGATAACTGTTTACGTCCCAGATTGTGGATATTTTCAGTTATTATTTTATCAAATAAATTTTCTGCCTCTTTTCCTATCTTTTCTTCTTTTGGGATCCCTATAATGTTAATGTTATTATGCTTGACGGAGTCATTGAGTTCCTGAAGTATATTCTCATTTTGCATATATATATATATATTTTTTTTTTTTTTTTCTCACTTGCTCAGCTTGGTTACTTTTTATTACTCTGTCTTCCAGGTCATTAATTCATTCTAATGTTTCCTTTAGACTGCTAGTTATGCCATTGAGTGTATTTTTAATTTTACTTAGTTTGCTCTTCATCTCTGATTGGTTCTTTTTTTTTAATCTCTGTTGAGGGTATCACTGATATCCTCCACTCTTTTCTCAAGTCCAATGAGTATCTCTATTATCATTACTTAAAAGTCTCTATCAGGTGTATTACTCTTCTCCATTTTGCTTATTTTTTTTGCTGTGATTTTGTTCTTTTCTTTCATTTGAGGCATACTCCTCTGTTTCCTTGTTTTGCCTAACTGTCTGTCTGTTTCTGTGTGTCAGTAAATCAGCTATGTCTCTTGCTCTTGAAAGCAGTGGATGAAGCATCCATTCTTAGGGTGGTGCTGGTCCTTTTCTACAGGGGATATGCAGTTGCTGCTGAAACTGGTCCCCCTGGGCCTAGTTCACAAAGCACTGAAGTACAAGGGTGCGATGATCCTTTTCCACAGGGGATGCATAACTCTGCAGAGTCTGGGGCATCATCGGTGGCTCCCCAATTGAGTGTGAATGGGAGGGTGCAATTTTAACCAGGTGCATGTGTCCTCCATAGGAGTTCAGGAGATGCGGTTTTGGCAGGGTTTGTACTGGTCTTCTGGGGGTTGGGACTTGCAGTGCTGGAATGAATTGGAGCAAAGATCCAAAGGAGAAAAAACAATGTGGGATTCAACTAAAACCATGTTGTGAGCATCTAGAGAAGGAGTCAGACAAAACACATAGAGGCATGTTAGAGTATAAGAATCTATACTAACTAAAGACTGACTTGGTACAGAAAGAGGAAAACAAGAAGACCAAGGTATCTGAAGTAACACTTTGTTTTGTGTGGGTATTCAAATACCTTAGCAGACTGAGGTAAGACAATAGGAACAGCCAACAGGAAGGAAAAGTAATGAGTTTAGTTTTCAACATATCAAGATAGAAATATTTTGGGGTAACAAAAAAATGTTGAATATATGAAATGGACAATATTTGTCAAGTTTGAGTCTTGTAAGACAGTTTCATTTAAACAACCTAATTAATATTTGCATTTTTGTTTTGAAGGAAACTTAAACTTGATTCTCCTCTCTGCCTAGTTTTCCACTGTTTCAGTGAAAAAGGACATAATACCAAATACAAATTAGATACAATTTATTAGAGAAATTTTTATACAACTGTGTTTAAATTTGAAAATTTCCATGTAATAACTCATTCTATGAGATTATCATTGTCCTAATAATAAAATAAGACAAAGGCATCCCGGGGGAAAAAAACAAACAAAAATCAACCAAACAAACCACCCTTTTCCACTAAAGCTTCAAAAAAGAAAAAAACAAAACAAAACAAAACAAAAACCCAAAGATGTAGAACAGTACCTTTTAGAAATTTAGATACAAAAATCCCTTAAAAAAACTAATAAATCAAATCCAGCAACATATAAAACAGATTATACATCATAATGAAGTGGAATGTATCCTGGGAGTACAATGTTGGTTTAACATTAAAAAATCAATTGATGTGCAACACCATTTCACTAGATTATAGGATGTATTAAGCATGTCTTTTTATTGTTCTGTTTTCTGGTGCTTAGCCATATGGGGTGTTATTGACTCTGAAGGGACTGCTCCTCCCAGGGTTAGCCAATTCCTAGAAATAACAACTTGCCTGAAAGTCTGCCTCTCATATGCAAGCGAACCAATCCAAAGCATACCCCCACCCCACCACCTCCTTTATCTGGTTATCACACCCATGGCTCCCTGACCTAATCACCTCAGGGCTAGGTACTAGACATCTAGAGACCTCCCCTATATCTCAGAGCCCACTGAAATTACTCAAATTAGGCAATTGTAAACCAGATCATCTTGCCTAGACCGTTCCTTCCAATATACACCACAATAAAGGCTCTTGCCAATGTTTTTCCCTCACTCCTTCTGCCTTATTCCTGGCCTTGGTGCTTCCTTGTGTGGCCTAGCATACACGCCAGGCTTCCTGTTGCTCGGAAACTATGAGCACACTTATTCTTTTATAACAGTTATTTCCTTGTCTGCTTGTTTTACCATACCTGTGTACAAAAATCCCATGTACCCTCAAAAATGAAGGGCAAAACCACATGATTATTTCAATAGACACAGAAAAACCATTTGACAAAATCTAGCACTGTTTTCATGAAAAAAAGCACACAATAAACTAGCTGTAGAAGGGGACTTCCCCAACCTAATAACGAACATCTACAAAAAGTCCACAGTTAACATTATATTTAATGGTGAAAGACTAAATGCTTAATTCTAAGCTCAGGAACAAGATAAGGATGTCCACTTTTGCTATTTCTCTTCATCATTGTGCTAGAGGTTTTAGATAGGATAATTATTCAAGAAAAAGATGCAAAAGCCATCCTGATTAGAAAGGAAGAGTAAAACTATATCTATTTGAACATAATATGATCTTGTATATAGAAAATTCTACAGAATTCACTAAAAATAAAACAAAATAAAACAAAACCCTATTAGAACAAGGAATTAAGTAAAGCAAGGTTGCAAGATATAAGATCAATATACAAAAATCAATTTTCTTCTATAGACTAGTAAAGTAGTCTATTGCTGTTCTAACAAGTTACCATAGATTTTGTGGCTTAAAAAAAGAAAGGTGTTATCTTTCAGTCCGGTAAGTCAGAAGTTTGGTATGTATCTCAATTCCAGGTGTCAGCAGAACTGAGAATTCATGCCCTTGTCTTTTTCAAACCTATATGCTGCATATGTTCTTTGACTCACAGCAAATTCCTTGCATCAGCCCACCCTCTGCTTCCATCACCATGTGTCCTCTTCTCCTTCTGAGAGCTTGAGGGAGAATGGGATTGATTACTTATGACTGTGGGATTTCTTTCTGGAGTGATGAAAATGTTCTCAAGGTGGTTATTGTGATGGTTGTGCGATTCCATGAATGCACTAAAATCAATTGAATTTTAGACTTGAAATGGGTGAATAGTACTGTATATGAATTATATTTCAGTAAAGCTGCTAATAAAGATACAGAAAAAATAAGAACAATGGTATGAACAACTTCTTGATATGAGAACTTATTAATATTAACTAATATTAATTCCAATAATATAGTGTTTCCACAAAATGGCATTTTACTTACAGTGTTATTATTTATTTATAAATATTTCAAGTTCATAGTAAAAACTGTAGGAACAAACATCAGAAGATGAGGGAATACTTGAAAATAATTGAGAAAAAATTACCAGGAAGTTATAATAGTGCAAATTTTAGAGTACAGTTTTTTATTTTCCATTAAGTTAGGATAATTTTTTATAATAAAGCTGAGATGAGAAGAGCTTATGTAAATTACATAGATTCAATTTCTTGAAATGAAATGTAAATCTGTTTACTTTGATTATTTTAAGCATAATTTCACATCTAAATGAATGATTATTTGAATCATCTTATGTGGTAGTGTGCTTATACAAAATGTGCAGAAGATGGCAAAAAGAGCTACATTATCTAAAGCACTTATAAAAAAGGAAGAGTTCAGCCTCACAAAGTGATGAAATATTTTAATTGTGGTTTTAAAATTTGGCATTTAAACCTGTTAAGGTCTAGGGCAGCACTCCAGCGACCGGCAAGAGTATGAATGTTTTTCTGGTTTATAAGTGAGTTACGAGCAACACGATGAATGAGTGGGACATTCCAAATGCCTGAGTATAAAGTCTGTCATAGAGACACTAAGGGAAATTAAGAGGGTAGTAAATTTGGAGCATAGTAAAATAAACATTTCTTTATGCAACAGATAGTCACCTAGTGGAATTCATGGTCATGGTAAGATGGCTAAATAAATATTGAGTCTCGGTAATTTTATGAGTAATAATAAAGGTTTATGTTAACTAGTACATTGATAAAAGTGTTGGCAAGCAGATTGTATCAAGTAAGCTGTGTTAGGATCTGAAGAGAAGGCAATGTATTCAGATATTTGGTCCTGAAAGATATTTGAATGTGGAATTTGAGAATAAGATGCACATTCAGTTATACTAACCAACACAATTATTCATTGTTCATTTACCTGCATCGTATCCAAAATGTTCCAGCTTAAAAAGTGTTTATTTCTTTTGTGCCATCCCTTGGTACTTAAGGGTGATTCCCTCACTTGAAAACAACATGGAAAGGACTTGACTTAATGCATTAACTGTTGCACCACAGAACAAAAGGCTCCTTATTGATGGGAGAAGAGTGGGGATAAATGCAATTCTGGGAAAGACATTTATTTATTTTTTTTTTATTTTTTAAAGATTCTATTTATTTACTTTAGAGAGAGAGAGAGAGAGAGAGAGAGAGAGCATTAGAGGGAGAGGAAGAGGGAGAAGGCGAATCTCAAGCAGTCTCTATGCTGAGCACAGAGCCTAATGTGGGGTTTGATCCCAGGACCCCGAGATCACGACCTGAACAGAAACCAAGAGTCAGTTACTCAAGCAACAGTGTCACCCAGGCACCCCTGGGAAAGATATTTAAAGGAGGTTATGATAGTCCCTTTAAAGTATAATAACAAAGACAAGTATCTCTGCCTGATGTTTTGCTTAAATCTTGACTTGGAAAGTCTAGCCTAGTAGAAGACAATAACTTTTTAACTTACTTTATCTGAATGCTCATTAAAATGTTTATAAAAATTATAGGAATAATTACTGTCATTACTCTAAAGATAATCCTTAATGACAATAGCAGAACCTGATGCATAAATATTTTAAGCCAATGTCCAGCTGGGACCCTCACTGACTAGCACTGATGGCAATGGAATGGTAAATTAGTAGCTACCAATTATATCTTTGTCTCTCTGAAACTGAACACTAATTCCTCAAATCATAAGAGCTAACATTTATTTAATACTTGCTTTGTGTCAGGCACTGTTATTTGAATTAAATAGAAATAACACATTTGATTCTATGAGATCAGTGACATGGTGTTTCTGATAGATGAGGTAACAGGGACAAAGAGGAAAATGAACCCAAGACTTTGCAACCTCATAATTCAAAGAGCTTAAATTCAAACCCTGAAAACTATTGTCTCTATTTTCAAGCACTCCTGTATGCAGCCTTTCTGCACACTGCTCCTTTTTCTCCACATTCTCTCTGAAAGTAATATTTCTCTGCATCTAACTTGTGCAGAAGTTAGGGTGGGGCACCCTGTTTTCAGGTACGAGAGGCATTCTTTTAAACTTAACTGTTGTTTTTCTTCTATGTATTGATGTTTCTCTCTATCCCACAGGTTTCATATGTCCTGTTCTGTCTATTCCCTCTGTCATCTTCTCTGTGTCCTTTTTATTATGGACCTTGATTCACATTTGTTTTTTGTTTTTCATTTTTTTTCTTTTTTTGGTTACAGGCTGATTCAATCGTCTATTTTATCAACTATTTCTAATTTGAATATTAGATTTTATTTTTCCTTCAATTGTGTGTTTAGTTTACCATTGCTTTCCCTTAACTCACTCCTTACCTTTCTTTCTGGCATGTCCCTCACTTGTTGTCTTGGCATACATATGATATCCAGCTTCTGTTTCTAATGCTGCCAAGCAGCCCCTGCCATCTGATCATTGGTATGTCCCCTTCAGCTGGGTATACCTCTGCTTCTTCCGGGCTGGTCTCAGCGTCTCCTGTGCTGCTCGAAGTAAGGTGCTGGGATCTTCCGGTTCATTGACCACCTGCTGAAATGAGAACTAAGTGAATTAGGGTACAGAGAACTGTGAGGAATCATCTGATGCTGTCCATTGTCCATCTACATATAGAAAGGATGCTACTTAAACATGGTATTTCCAGGCTTCCATAAGATCTTGGAGCAAGCACAATGATCAGGGAATGCTTTCTGGCTTGTCCACCAATAAAATGAATTTGCTGAGAATAATTCTTCACATAGTCCCATGGGGCCAGGCCTCCAGACCCCCAGACCTCCAGGGCCTGGGCAGCTGATGGGAAATATTTCTGCAGCAGTCATGGCTCCTGTTCATGCCAGTCTACGACCCTACCCAAGATTCTTCACTTAAGTATTTTTTCTTTCTGGGACAGCCAATATACTGTGGAATTAATCCCCAGGTTAACTTACCCAACCAATGACCAATGGGAGTTGATGGGAGAATAACGCCAGTTCCTACTGCCACAGGTGGGATCCTGCTGGAGCATGCTCAGTGCTGCTGCCTGAGTCCCCAGCAGGGCAGAGCCCCGGGTGCATACACAGGAATGCACTCATCAGTGCAGTCTTTGGCTTCTTTCCCTTCCCTGTACCAATTCCCCACTCTCCCATTTGTACTTTCTGATATTTCAGATATTAGTTAACTCCTGTTATATAACAAACAATCCCCCAAATTAATGGCTTTAAGCAATTTCTTTTATCTCTGTATTTGCTGGGCTTGACTGGGCAGTTTTCTGTGACACATGGTACCAGCTGGGATCACTCATACAGCTGTCTGCAGCTGAGACCTCAGCTGGGGTTGGAATGTCCAGCTTTCTTCGGTCCCAAGTCTGCTGC
Source organism: Mellivora capensis (assembly GCA_004024625.1). Classification (NCBI taxonomy): domain Eukaryota; kingdom Metazoa; phylum Chordata; class Mammalia; order Carnivora; family Mustelidae; genus Mellivora; species Mellivora capensis. Next base: position 61,293 of record PISX010010137.1, read on the forward strand.
CTCCGCTGGGGTGGCCAGAACAGCTGGGTTCATGATCTCTCATCTTAGAGAGCCCAACCTAAGCTTCACTGGACACCCATGGGATGAAAACAGAGGTGCCTCTTAAAGTGTGGGTTTAGAAGTTTCCGTATGCTACCTCTACAACTTTATATTGGTTAATGCAAGTAAACAGAGCCAGCCCCAAATCAAAGAGAACAGAAGTATGCTCTATCTTTTGGTGGTAGGTGTGTCATGTTTGCACAGGTGTGCAAAGGTTTGGGTATAGCCATGTTGCTTATCCTTGATCATGATGCCTTGCCTCCCAAAGAAACTACTTGGGTTTAAATCTTTGTCTAAAGGGTCTGCTTCTGGGAGCATCCAGCTTGAGGTATCGGTCCTACTCTGGTGGCATCTAAACTCAGAATGCTTCAGGCACAGATGTTTATTTCATCCATGTGTGTTTCTTCCCATGATTGTACTCGGTGGAATGCAGCACTAGACCTGCATGTCTGAGGTCCGTCTACTGCAGTGCAGCAACACAACGCCTATAGCCCCATCCTGGACTGTATATATCCTTCCATAGGTTTCTCTCCACACAAGCTTTGGTTCTTCTGACTGGGAATTCTAGGCTGTGTCAAATGATGGCATTCATGTTTCCTGAGCCAGTTGCTGGATTAGTGGTGCTGAACTGATAATAGTCCTGATGGGTTACCTCAGGAGTATGGGGCAGCACCCCTGGGGGCTACGGAAGGTCACCATGGAGGCACAGTCCGTGGTCCTCTGAGAATGATGGCTCATCGGTGGCCACCCAGCTCTGATGATACACTGTGGAGCCCCCACATTCCTGAGTAAATAGTCCTCAGAAATCCCAGAGTATTGGATTTATTGTAACCTAGAGTGATAAGATTGCAGCTTACCTGTATGGTAGGGAGCTGGGAAAAGCAGAGGAAAAGCAAAGGCTCCGTCTAATTCTCTCATAGAGTACAAGACCTCTGGTCTCCTCCTGAGAGTTTGCCCAGGGTGCCCAGAGCTGGATCTGTTTGACCCGCCTGTCCAGGGCTGCCTGTCAACTGGACACAAAGCCTGGTGACAAAAGTGGGAGAGGTGCAGTGACCTGAGCTGGGAAATGCATACTCAAACTCTGCCTGCTGCTAACCCAGAGGTCAGACTGGGATGGAAAGGGGATGCCAATAAGCTGAATTCTCTGAGAGAACACGGCTGTTGGCAAGCTGTTACAGATTTGAATCACCTTGCCCACTAAGGGTCAAGTTCTCAGAAGCTGGATTAAGGAGTATGGGAGGCACAAGGAAGGAAAGGGGATATCAGCCAAAAGATCACTGAGGAGTTCCAGCATGAATTAGCCAGCTCCTCTTTTTTTTCCAGCCAACAGGAATCTTCCCGCATATTCCAGAGATAAGTGTATGACTGCTGTGCTGTGACTGAGAAGAAACTCTCAGGTCCGACCTATACTCCATTCCTGGAGATCTTGGACTGTCTTATTTTGGTTTTGGTGCTCAACAGACCTCTGAGTGGCCCCTTTGCCCTGGTAGAGCTCTTGTGTCCATTAGGGGTGCTGATGAGAATGGGGGGAAATGGTCCCTGGGACAGGGCTGATAATATCCTCTAAGCTCCTATCAAGTGGCTTTTTTAAAAAAGATTTTATTTATTTATTTGACAGAGAGATCACAAGTAGGCAGAGAGGCAGGCAGAGAGAAAGGAGGAAGCAGGCCCTCCACGGAGCAGAGAGCCCGATGCAGGGCTTGATCCCAGGACCCTGGGATCATGACCTGAGCCGAAAGCAGAGGCTTTAACCCACTGAGCCACCCAGGCGCCCCTCAAGTGGCTTCTTTTTAACCTTACATGGATTCTCTGGAGTTTTGGCATGTGTGAAAGTGTTCCAGTTGCATGTCCTGATCTCGGCTCCTATGTGCCCCACATAAGGTGGAGCTCAGACACCTCAGCATGGACCAGAGAATCCTGAAGGGTGGGGGGAAGGACTCATGTGCCTTCCCAGCTGGACTGAACTCAGTGTAGTCCTACCTTTAACCATCACTGGGGCTATATTCTCATGAGGTAGAGGCAGTCATGTGACCATTGCCAGCGGGAGTTGCCTGGGTTTAGACTGGGCACCATCCCACGTTGGTAATCGCATTCCCAGATGCAAACCCAGTTAGAACCTGCTTGGTTCATTCAGGAAACAGATGTGGGATGAGGCCAATCATCCAGTTTCTTCTTAGTTTAGATAAGATAATAAGGTAATTTTCAGTATTTGTGGCTCTGAAGAAAGGCTTAAGCTTGAGGAACCCCTGCGGTCACAGGATGGACTTTGAGAAGTGGTGTTTGATGAGTTACCCGAACAAAAGAGAGATGAGTAGGGCAGGCCCCTCTTTCTAGAACTTCCTTTGCCACTTGGAGGTAACTAAAATCCACAGTTTTCTCCCTGAGCCCAGAGTGTCTCAATCTCTTTGCAGGCCACCATCAGGCTTGTCCCTCCAGGAGGAAGAAACAACTGGAGACACGTGTCCCTCTGATGGAGTACAGACCCATGCTGTGAGCAGGCATCTTTCCATGGACCTTAGAGAGAACAGGGCCATGTACTTATAGATGTTCAGCCCTCTGTCTTTTGTTTCGGGTTGTCACAAGTTCGTCCCAGTTCTGTCACTGTCATAGAATGTAGCACTGCTCAACTTCAAAATAAAAATCTCCTGTTCACCACCTAGTTCACTGATAAGAAATAAAACCCATATACCAAGTATAGGAGGGACTCTGATTTTTCTTAAAAATGTGGAGCATGAAAACCTACATCTAATATGTGTGTGGCCTCCGCCCCATATGTATAGACTACACGTGTTAGGGTGGAATAAATTACCACCAGTTTCTCTTTCTGATCAACCAGTCATTGGAAGGGGCGGTACTTCCAAACTGTTGGGCGTCTGCTTGTTCTTTGAGTGGCTTAGGAATTAGGTTGCTGAGCTATGAACAGAGTACAAGGTAGTACTTTATTTTCCTGCATTCTACTTCTTCATTCCTACAATGTTGTTATTGTCTTTCACACTGTGAGACTCATAGGCCTGCAGTTATTGTTCTTAAAATCTTTCATTTTCCTGCAATGTAGTTAGAAAAAAAAAAAGAATCTGCCACACTGGAAAATTCTGGCCTCTATCCTCATTTTCCATAGCAGTTTTGATTGTGCACTCCTCCTCCTACTGGGTAGGCTGGTCTCCATTGACAGTGGAACTGGGGCACAGAGGGCTGGGAGTGATGCAGGACTCCTTAGGGAAAATGCAGTTTCCCTAATGAGGCTTTTCTGACATTAGTGAAAATAACATGTAATGTTTTCCTCCAATGAGGTCATGAACCGCCTGAATTGTTCTGAATTGTGCCCATGGCCCCTTGGGGTGAGAGGCCCCGTCTCTCAGCAGAGCGTGGGGATCTGAGCAGGAGCACGGGGGTGGGGTTCCTCTAGGGTAACTGACCAGGAGAAATTGGTTGTGGGAAGTATGAGGGAGCACTGTAACTGGGGTAACAGTGTGCTCTGATGAGATTCCAAAGAACGAGCTACACTGAAGAGAAAAGTTGGCTGTGCACCTGTTAACTGACCACCCTGGGTGCTCTGGGGCTTGGGAACGTGAATGCCCCCTCCTCTGCCACTGCTCTCTGCTTGTCATTGTCACCCCACCTCCGCTTTCTCTCTCTCTCTCTCTCCCTTTTTCTTTGGGGCTCTTGCCTTGTCCTACACTCCATTTTTAATGTTCCCTTGGGGCACATTTGAAAAGTTCCTCTCTTCATGTGAACATAATACAGAGGCTTTTATAATTACAGTGTAGGAATAGTGGCTACTATGGGTCATCACAGCCTTCCTCTTTCCTCTTGGGTCAGCCTGGCCAAGGAGAAAAGCCTGGAAACAAATTTGCTTTGCCATTTGTAATGTGGAAAAGAATTGAAAAATTGGAGGTGGAATTCAAAGATTTGGAATAATAATAACAATATTTGGTTACTTCATAAAAACCTAGAAGTTTTGTCAAAAGGATCTATGTCAGAATTAATTCAAATTGCAATCAGAGATAATATAAACTACAGCATGTCTGTATTTATTCTTCAGAAGGGCACCTGGATGGCTCAGTCGGTTGAGCTTCTGACTCTTGGTTTTAGCTCAGGTCATGATCTCAGGGTCCAAGAGTGGAGCCCACAATGGGCTCCTCATTAAATGGTGGTGGGGCGTTTACTTAAGGATTCTCTCTCTCTTTCTATCTAATCCTCTTTCTCTGTCTCTCTCTTAAATAAATAAGTAAATAAATCTTAAAAAATATTTTTCAGAGAATTTGATGTAGTATATCTTTTCACTGACATTAACAAGTCATTTTGCACTAGAGGCATTTCCACACCTTTTCATGCACACTCAAATCATAATTTTATGGGACGCCTGGGTGGCTCAGTGGGTTCAGCGGCTGCCTTCGCCTCAGGTCATGATCCCAGCATCCTGGGATCGAGTCTCACATCGGGCTCCTTGCTTGGCGGGGAGCCTGCTTCTCCCTGTGCCTCTGCCTGCCGCTCTGTCTGCCTGTGCTCGCTCTCTCTCCCTCTCTCTGACAAATAAATAAATTTAAAAAAAATTAAAAAATCATAATTTTATTAAGAAATATGTATATGTGTTGAACAAGTTGTAATATTAGCAATGATTTTCTTATGGATTCAGAGGGGGGATGGGTGAAACAGGCGATGGGGATTAAAGAAGCATTTGTCGCGAGCTCCGGGTCTCGTGTGAACGTGCTGAATCGGTGTATTCTGCCCCTGAAATCAATGTCATGCTGTACGGTAACTAACTGAAATTCACGGAAAAACTTAGAAACATAAAATGGTATAGGTTCTGGATAACATGAGGTTTGTACCATAAGGCGTCAATGGCATTGCTTAGTTAGAATCAGAGTATACCTTGTTACATTGACTAAAAGAGGAACCCAAACCCATTACTAATTTACACAAACTCTCAAATGACCAAATACTGTTTGGGTTATTACATGTTTTAAAATCCAACTGCCTTTTACCCATAAATGTTTTATGTGAATCTGTTGGATAAATTCAAATTATCAAACATTTTCTTATGGTTCAAAGAATGTTTAGCTGAGAACTGCATTTTATAAAGGTTTAGTGTTTAGATAAGCACATGCTGAAAGGCTGGTCTAAAAATATAATAGATATTAATGACAAACATCATTCAACACTGTCACTAACTCACAAAAAATAGTATCATGAAGGTATTTTCCAAATAGATTATTTTAATTCAGACTCATTTTTGAGAAATAGTAATGAGAAAAACTAAAGATACATGTTCTTAGGAACACATCGTCAATATGTCTTGGAGTCTGAGCTCTCCAATTCTAGAAAGATGGAACAGATACATTTTTACTTATTTTTTTTTGGCCAGGTATGCATAAAAATTGTGGACTCTATATAAAATAAGGTTTAAGAATACTTTGAAAGGTTGAGGCTAACCAGAGACCTCAGAAACCAAGGACTGACATGATGGTGAGCCCCTAGTTGTTCTGTTTGTCTCTAGATGGTAGGCAAGGTGGCAAAGGGCGCAGCTGAATAGCTCTCCCCAAACCTGCTCTCTCCAGCCAAAGGACAGTGAATGCAAAACTGTTAGACAATAACAGCTCTCCTCCAGCCAAAAACTCAGACAAAGTGTGTCCTCCCCCTCACCCAGACAACAAAGACTTGCTCAGTGGGGAGAAGAGACTGCCACCCTTGGAAGTGGTTTTCCTCAACCTCCCCACCATTCTGTAGCCAGAGGGGGCCTAAGGAAGTCAAGAGCGGAATTCTAGCCAGGACAATAAGGCAAGAAAAAAAAAGTCATATTGTTTGGAAAGGGAGAAATAAAACTCTCCTTCTTTGCTGATGACATGATTGTCTACATAGGAAATACAAGAGATCTATAAAATTGCTCCCACAAATAATAATTTAGTTCAACAAGGTCACGGGATACAAGAGCAGCAATATTTCTATAGAGTAGAAGTGAACACATGGATTCTGTGGTTAAAAACATAATGCTGTTTATGATGGTGTAAAACATGCAATAGGTGTAAATCTAACAAAACGTGTACTCAAATAGCATGTTGAGTGCTACAAAATACTGAAGAAAGTTTTTTTAAAGATCTAAATAAATGGGCAGCTATTCCATAATCATATTGGAAGACTGATTGAGTATATATGTCCATTCAATTCAAAAATTGATACAGATTTAACACAATTTCTACCCAAATGTCAGAAACAATATTTGTGAGAGGAGACAAGGTTTTTATGAAATTTATATGGAAAAATAAAAGAAGTAGAGTAGCTAAAACAATTTTGAGAAGAGTAGAATAAAGTGGGAGAAATCAGTCTACCCAAGTTGAAAATGTATAATATAGCTACAGTAATCAAAGTGGTGTGGTGTTGTCAGAGAGAAAGATACTTAGATCAGTCACACAGAATGGAAAACGCAGGAATAGACCCAAGTAATGAAACTAGCTTGGCAAAAGTCCAAAAGCAATTCAATGGATACAAGTATCTTTCTCACTTGGGCTGGTGTAACTGGACAGAAACAAACAAACAAAAACCAACCAAAAAAACTCAACACCTCAACTTAAATTAATACAAAGTAAAATTATACAACATAGTTATTGTATAAACTTATTATACAAAAATTAACTCAAAATTAATCACAGATTTAAGTATAAAATGGAAAACTACAACACTTTTAGGTGAAAAAATTATAGGACGAAGTTTTCAGGACAATCTCTATATGATACAATTCTTAGATGTAACACCAAAGCATGATCCATAAAAGGAAAATTGAAAAGTTGGATTTCATTAAAATTAACATCTTTTGCTCAGACATAGACCCTGTTTAGAGTATGAAAAGACAAATTACCAAAAGAAAAAGATATTTGCAAATTATATGTCCAACAGAGGGCTAGTATTTAGAATATAAAAAGAACTCTCTAAACACAACAGCATAAAAATAAAACATTCCAATTAGAAAACAGACAAAATCTATGAACAGACATGTCAATGATCAGGATGTAGAGACAAATAAGCACAAGAAATATTCAACATCATTAGGCATCAGGGAAATGTAAATTAGACCCACAAAGAAAAATTTCTACAAACCTCTCAGCAAAAAAACAGTGACCACAATAATCCTGATGAGTATTAACAGAAACTGCTTGCTCATGTATTACATTGGGAATGTAAAATGGTACACACTGGAAAACAGGTTGGCAATTTCTAGAAAATGAAACATACATGTACCATATGACCTAATCTCAGAGAAATGAAAATTTGTGTTGACACAAAAAACTGGACACTAATGTTTCTAACAGTTTTGTTTATAATAGAAAAAAAAAAACCTCCAAAAAATAAACAAGCAAACAAATTAAAAACAACTGGAAACCATCTAGGTGTCCTTCAAAACAAATCATGGTGATCCATGTTATAAATAAAACTCACCAATGGAAAGGAGCAAACTTCTGATGCACACAGCAGCCTGGATGAATCTCCAGAAAATTATTCTGAGTGAAAATATCCAATCCCAAGAGGTTACATTCCAATTATACAATATTCCTCAAAGGACATACCATTGAGAGGGAGAAGAGACTAATGGTTGCCAGGTGTTCTACGGGGATGTGGTGTAGTTGGAAGAGGGCAGCATGACAGATATCTGGATGTCCAGATACTGACTGTAGTCAAGTCAGTGGTCTGGCCGGGATATTAGACTCTAGTTTTGGAAGATGTTGCCACTAGGGGAAACTAGGTAAAGGGCACACAAGATCTCTCCTGTCATTTCCAATATGTGCATGCAAATCTATAATTATCTCAAAATAAGAAAAAGATAATTTAAACACACTCCCTTTTCTAATATATTTCTGTATGAGGCTAAATTTTCCTCATATATTTCAACCAAAATACCATATGGAAAATTATTGATTCCAGAAGCTCAAATGAGAATCCAACTGACTTCTCTTTAGCCAGGTATTAGGAAAATTGCAAAAATTGGAGTGCCTGGCTGGTTCAGTGGGTTAAAGCCTCTGCCTTCGGCTCAGGTCATGATCCCAGGGTCCGGTTATTGAGCCCCGCATCGGGCTCTCTGCTCAGAGGGGAGCCTGCTTCTCCCTCTGTCTCTGTCTGCCTTTCTGCCTACTTGTGATCTCTGTCTGTCAAATAAATAAATAAAATCTTTAAAAAAATTGCAAAACTGTAAATCAATGCCACTGTACTCGGTATGTATACTTTTTTTGAAATATGTTTGGTTTTCTTAAAAAATATTTTTTTATGGTGACATGTAACTTTATAGCTGTTATTTTTCAATGTTATAAATATTTTGAAAATCTCTGTTTCTGTTCCCAATTATGATAGATAGGTAGAAGTAATGATAGGTAAAACCCACATGAACAATGGTGGGAAAAGGTCAGAAAGACCATAAATTTGAGAATTCCTAAGTTAGACAGTGGGCAATGTTCACCGAACACACTCAAACTGCAGTTTATTTTGTCTGCGTAGACATATTAAAATATATGAAAATATGTTCTCTCCTAGATGTAATCCAATGAGAAAGAATGGTTAAAAGTTTAAACGTTGATGTAGTATTTAATTTCAATACAGGTACCCAAAGATTTCTAAGTAGAAATCACAAAATGCCTTTTTCAAAATGTCATTTTAATCTTTGTCCGGAATTTCATGTTGCTCAGTGTCAGATCTCTCTGATGAGGACTTAAATATTGAGATTTTATTGATTTATCATGTGGGAAGATGACATTTCACTCCTGAAGCCACCTGACAGGGAGATTAGAATTATTCTATCCTGGACCCAGTTTTCTCTTTGCACTTTCCTCTGAGTGTTAAAAAGTCATCCCCATCTGTGATTTTTCTATTCAGATTTCTCCCTTCTCCAGAAATAAATTCATTTACAAAACCAAGAAATTCAGGTACCAGTACTTTGTAAACGAGTGTTTAAAACAAAAATTTAATTTTGTCACAGATCACAGATCTAATTTAAGAGTAGAACTCAGCTGAAGCTGCAAAGCTATGACAAGTAGGACTTGTTTCCAACGATCTATGTGGAGAGCGCTCCTGTTGTAGGTCCCTTCCTCGTGCTGGTGTATCCTCTGGATTTGAGGAGTGCTGGATACTTGTGTAATGGTTGCTGTGCTTGTACCCCAACCTTCCCATTCCCTGTCCCTTCCAGGGCTAAGCACCCTTTACTCCAGTGACCCAGACTGCTGGGAACTTGGGGCTGCGTTGCCCCTCCAGGTGATTATCCTTCTGTGAAGAAAACTGCCATCGCCAGGATCACACTCCATTTCCAGGGGCAGCCAGTTCTCCAATGATGGATCAGTGGTAGATGGATAAAGGCCTGGGCCCCTCGTCCAGTCAAGAAATTCTAAAGGGACAAGCATCCAGCTCCAGAGCTCCCTGTGGGATGGCTAAGACCATGGTTGTGATGTCATATCTCAATGTCTTCCTCTGCCTATCCTCCTCCTGCATTGGTGCAGACAAGTCTCCCTACAGCGCCAGTTTCCCAAGCACTGGCCCTCAGCACCTGTCCAGCCCATAGAGGCTATTCTTCCAGGCTTAAATTCCAACTTCCTCCAGCTTATGTTCTGCAAATAAATGCCACTTCTGCTGGGGAGAAAACAGTGATCATTAGATAAGAGTTCTTATGACTTTCCTCTCCTGGGAAACATTTAACCACTGTCAACTTCTACTTAAGTTCCTTGTCTTACTTCCACCATGAGAGGAGAATCTGTCCTCCTTGCCAATGCATGGTTTCTGTCTCTGTTATAGAGCATGATATATTCTGGAAGGAACATATTGCAGATAATCACAAATGATTTAAGAAATACTTATATATTTCATTATAAAAGTAAACATGCACTAAAATTAGCTTTATCCCTTTTCCTTTGACTTTCCCCAATCACGCTTCCTCAAGCTGGTCCCCCCTGGAGCAGGGCCCTGGGTATTCAGAAGCTTTGTAACTGGCTTTTCATTCTCCATAATTGATTCAGGGCAGGGCCTTAACATATGTTAAAACTGGTTGTAAAATTTGGATGAGGAACAACATAGTTACATAGCTTCAAAGTATTAATCCCCCAACACGTGTTACTGATAGCATACTTATTAATGTTACAGTGGAAAATCTAACATCACTTTAACCGAAGTGGTCAAAACTAATGTGGCCAGTGTATAAGAAAGCCACTGATTTCTGTACATTGACTTTCTACCCTGCCACGTTACTGAATTGCTGTATGAGTTCTAGTAGTTTGGGGGTGGAGTCTTTTGGGTTTTCCGTATAGAGTATCATGTCATCTGCAAAGAGAGAGAGTTTGACTTCTTCCTTGCCAATTTGGATACCTTTTATTTCTCTTTGTTGTCTGATTGCTGTTGCTAGGACTTCTAATACTATGTTGAACAAGAGTGGTGAGAGTGGGCAATGAAAATACAGAAAGGGAAATTAGAGAATCGATTCCATTTACTATAGCACCAAGAACCATAAGATACCTGGGAATAAACCTAACCAAAGAGGTAAAGGATCTGTACTCGAGGAACTACAGAACACTCATGAAAGAAATCGAAGAAGACGTAAAAAGATGGAAGACCATTCCATGTTCTTGGATCGGAAGAATAAAC